>LOJH01024752.1:21278-33131 GCA_001685095.1 Ellobius talpinus
ATATGAAAGGAGTAAAATTATGTAACAATTAATTAAGCAGTTGTAATTTGTTGGTGTTTGTATCCCATTCTTTTATCCTTTTAAACTATCAAAATAATCTAGGCATTACTTTTCCTTCTAGACAAAGCAAATAAAGAATTTACTCCCAAAAGGAAGCAGTAATATGCTTAAAGTTTGTGAGATGCAAAATGAATCAAGCAAGGAGGTCGTCTCTTATATCAGGCCTCCAACTCCTGCTTAACCTGAACCATGACAGTGAGTAAATAAAGAAATAAAGTTTCCCCCATCTCTATGCTTACATCTTCACCTTTCTCTCCTCTTTTCCACGGATGTGAAATGATTCTCAGCCTGCTGGGACTCTCTCTCCTTTGGCGTTTACTTTGGAGGATAAATCGCAGTTTCTCACGCCTTCTGGCAGTGTGTCATTATAAAATATTTCATACCTGATGACCTTTGAGCATTTCCTATTCAAAGATTCATGAGTGCTTAGCATGAGGTGAGTCTAATGATCCCTGTGTAAACACACTGAAAGCTCCCTCCTACAAAGGCACAGGCAGGTGGAAGACATATTTTCGACACTGTCTTCAATCTAAGCATCAGTGGCACGACCTGACAGGCCTCATTTGCTAAATAAAGTACAATGTGTCAATTTGAAATAAATGTAAATGATCACCTTTCTTCCTTGTTAATTAAGGTCTGATTAATGCAATGCAAGTGGTCGCTGACAGTATAGTAAGAGAATGGCTTTGTTGAAAAAACAAAACAAAAAAATGCTTGGCATATAAATCACAGTTTACCTAATCCACAGAACTCAGGGTTATGAGGGTTTTCTTTTAGAAAGATTTGTTGCATCGAAATCTGCATAGATGTTCAGATATCTGCCTCTTAATACATGAATCCAAAGGAGTATACAGTAGAAGGTAAGAGCAAGAATTCTAGAATCAGTTTAGTATGGAAGTAGTCAAAGGTCTAACTCAAAAATGCATGGGATATGTTGGAAGTTTGAATGATAAATTTTTACTCCGGATCCTGTTTTCTACAAGTTTACCAAATAAAATGTTAATGAATATGACAGGATACTGAACATAAATTTATGTAGTCTAACTTAAGAAGGAATGACGCTATATGAAAAAAATTCATTAATTCCTTAAATTGCATTTGTTCAATAATATAACTCAAAATTCATACTAAAAGAGGTGTGCTTTTAATTGGATTGTAATTTTTAATTAAAATTATTAAGAAATTACTACCTTAGTTATCTAAGATATAAAATATAATTAGAAAAGTATACAGTTAAAAGAAGTATTTAGTGTAGGACATATGATTCCAGTCTCTACCTTTACTTTCTTGTTCTGCATATATTTTAGATATCTGCCGATTATTTTAAATAAAAGTTTGTAAACATTGGAAAATTCATCAATTTTGTAGAAATATGTTCATATAAAAATATATCAGACACTATTCCTAAAACATGAAATTTTCTTTTGTGTTTTCTCTTGTACATCTTTGTGTTTATTTATACTGAGGATCAAATCTAGGGCCTTACAAATGCTAGGCAGCTGCTGTATCAGTGAGATTTTTACTTTTTATTATGAGACATAGTCTCACCTAGTTACCTAATATGACTTTGAACTTTCAAAAGATATGATGAGGTGGTTCCTTCATTTTATCCAATTGTTTTCTTAGACAAAAATGTAGTTACACACTGCAATTTTATGACCTATAATTCCATTGTACAGGGCTTGGATGATAATACTTTGTTCTGTGTTTTTCAAATAATTTGGGAAATCATAATATAATAAAGATAATATAAGTAAGAGAGTCAGATCTGCATGAATTCAAAGCTGATAAAACAAGTAATCATTTTTCAGTTAGAATGGAGCATGCAATTGAACAATGAAAATCAGAGCAACATTGATTCATTCATTGAATAAATAGGGTTCCAAAACCACAGTAAAGAAAAAGGTTCTAAAATCCTAAAACAAAATCAATTACACTGCTACCCAAACTTTAAAGAGATTATTAGATTTCATCCTTTCCACCTCTCTTAGGTGCATGTTCTGAAGGCAGTCATTGGTAAGAAACAGAAGAAAGTCATTACTTACGTGCTGCTGATTTTCCTTAGACCTCTTTATGCCTGGGCTAACCCAGGAATGTGATGGAGGGGAAACTTTCTGCTTAGTTAACTTGTAGACCTTAGAAATTCATCACAGATGAATAAGAGGCATGGTTCTTAGTAGTCTCCAGATTAAGGTCATCGTAAAAAAAGGAAAATTTTAGCATATAAATTCGAAATATCAGCTGTCTTTTATGAAATATCGCTGGGTATATCAACCACACTGCAGAGCTCCTGCCATTTTTAGGAGTAGTCAGACAAATCAAAGCAAACATTTTAGACACCATATTTTCCTTTTTGTTAAAAGAGAGAGAGAGCATGAAGTTGAATAAGTAAGGAAGTTGGAGGATGGAAAAAATAATATGAAAATATATTTATGAAATCCTCAAGCATCACCACCCACCCACCTTGCCATGGGACCAGGCTATGCCAAAACACAGAATGGCCATGATGACAGCAGAGGCCTCCAGAAGCTATCCAACTATCAGAAACTCAGTCCCTGCCTGCATCTAGAGGAGTGACCGACCACCAGAGCCATGGCCGTGCCTGAGCCTTGGAGGAGGCTTAGCTCCCAGCCACACCATTTGAAGGAAAATGTACCCATTGGAGAACAGCCTCCACCCACACTGACTGGAAGAAGAGACAGAAAGACAACAAGAAAATACACTAAACAACACAAAGAGCAATGCAGCAACACCAGACACTAGTGGTTCCACAGCAAGAAGACATGAACTTCCCAATGCAGAAGAAACAGAAGAAAATGACACTAAAAATAACTTTATGGGGCCAGGCAGTGGTGGCACATGCCTTTAATCCCAGCACTCAGGAGACAGAGGCAGGAGAATCTCTGTGAGTTTGAGGCCTGCCTGGTCTACAAGAGCTAGTTCCAGGACAGGCTCTCAAACTACACTGAAACCCTGTCTCGAAAAACCAAAAATAAATACATAAATAGATAGATAAATAAATAACTTTATGAAAATGAACGAGGACCTTAAAGAGAAAGTGAATAATTCCCTTTAATTAATGGAATAAAAGACAAACAAAGAAATTATGCAATCAACAACCCCCTTAAAGAAAATTAAGAAAAAGCAATAAAACAGGTGAAGGAAATGGTTCAAACCTTAAAAACAGAAAGAAAGGCCATAAAGAAAACACACACAGAAGAAATTGTAGAAATGCAATATCTGGTAAACAATCAGGACCTACAGATGCAAACACAAACAACAGAATATAAGAGATGGAAGAACGAATCTCAGGTGTTGAAGATACGATAGAGGAAATAGATTCTTCAATCAAAGAAAATGTTACATCCAAAAAATCTTAACACAAAATATCCAGGAAATTTAAGACATCATGAAAGACTGAATCTAAGATTAATAGGGATAGATAAAGGAGAAGTCCAGCTTAAAAAAATTATATTCAACAAAATCATAGAATAAAATTTTCCCAACCTAAAGAAGACAGGCATACCAATAAAAATACAAGAAGCCTACAGAACACCAAATAAACTGGACCAAAAGAAATGTCCTGTTGCCACATAACAATCAAAACACTAAACATACAAAATAAAGAATATTAAGAGCTACAAAGGGAAAAGGCCAAGTAACAGAGAGGCAAAACAGAATTATATCACACTTCTCAGTGGAAACAAGGAAAGTCAGAAGGTCCTGGTCAGGTGTTACACAGACACTCAAAGACCAAGGATGCCAGGCCAGACTACTGTATCCAGCAAAACTTTTGATCACCATAGACAGAGATATCAAGATATTCCATGACAAAACCGTATTTAAACAATACTTGTTCACAAATTCAGACCCACAGAGAATACTAAAAGGAAAACTCCAACCCAAGGTATATCCACAAAAATACAAGCAATAGATAATCCCACAACAACAAATCCCTAAGAAGAGAAATGCACACACAATACCACTAGCAAAAATAAAAGCAAGTACTAGTAATCAGTGGTCATTTTTGTCCCTTAAACTTAATGGACTCAATTCCCCTATGAAAAGACACATGCTCACAGACTAGATATGAAAACAGAATCCATTCTTCTGCTGCATACAAGAAACACACCTCAACTACTACAAAAATAGATATTACCTCAGAGTAAAGGATTGGGAAAAGATTTTCCAATCAAAGGGTCCTAAGAAACAAGCTGGTGTAGGTATCCTATTATCTAACAAAAGAGACATCAAACTAAAATTAGTCAAAAGAGATGAAGAAGGTTATTTCATATTCATCACAGAAAAAAAAGTCCAACAAGATAAAGTCTCAATCCCCAACATCTACGCTGCAAATTCAAGGGCACCCTCATTTATTAAAAAAAATACTAAAGCTTAAATCACATATCAAGTACCACATATAATAACGGGGGACTTCAATACCCCACTCTCACCATTTCATAGATCTTCCAGACAGAAACTCAACAGAGAAAGAAGAGACCTAACAGATGTTATGACTCAAATGGGCCTAACACACATCTATAGAACATTCCACCCAAACACACAAAAAAAAACCCCTGTATCTTATCGGATCAATATGGTTTAAAGATAGAATTCAACAATACTAATTTCAGAAAGCCCATAAACTCGTGGAAATTGAACAATGATCAACTGAATCACACTGACTCAAGGAAGAAATAAGAAAGAAATCGAAGACTTCCTAAAATTCAATGAAAATGATGACACAACACACCCAAATCTATGTGACTCGATGAAAGCAGGGCAAGAGGAAAGTTCATAGCACTAAATGCCTACATGAAGAAACTGGAAAAATCAAACACTAGAAAATTAAATAAAAACTGAAATCTTAAGAACAAATAAATAAATAAACTAACCAAGGAGGAGTAGACAGCTGGAAATGATCAAATTGAGAGCTGGAATCAATAAAAGAGAAACAAAGAAAACAATGCAAAGAACTGATGAGACAAACAGTTGGTTCTTTGAGAAAATCAACAAGATAGAAAAACTTTTATCCAAACAACCCAAAAGACAGAGAAAGAATATCCAAATTAATAAAATCAAACATGAAAAGGGAGATATAATAACACTGAGGAAATCCAGAGAATCATCAGGTCATACTATAAAACCCTGTACTGCACAACATTGGAAAATCTAAAAGAAATAGACAATTTTCTGGATAGGTATCACATACCAAAATAAATCAAGAATAGATAAACAACTTAAATAGACTTATAAACCCTAAGGAAAAAGGAGTAGTTATCAAAAGTTTCCCAAATAAAAAAAGCTTAGGGCTAGATGGTTTCAGCACAGAACTCTAACGAGAACTTGAAAGAAGAGCTAATACCAATCAATACTCCTCAGATGTTTCCACACAATAGAAACAAAAGAAACATTGCCAAACTTTTGTTTGATGAGGCTACATTTACCTTGGTATCTATACCACACAAAGACATAGCTAATATAGAGAATTACAGACCAATCTCCTTCATTAACATCAATGCAAAAATACTCAATAAAATACTGGCAAATTGAATTCTTCAGAACACACCAGAAATATCATCCACCATGATCAAGCAGGTTTCATCCCAGAGATGTAGGGATGGTTCAACATATAAAAATTTGTCAAAGCAATTCACCATATATACAAACAGAAAGAAAAATAAAAACCACATGATCATCTCATTAGATGCTGAAAAAGGCCTTTGACAAATTCACCACCCATTCATGATAAAAGTCTTAGAAAGAGCAGAGATACAAGAAACATAGCTAAACATGATAAAGAAAATATGCTGCAACTCAACAGCCAATATCAAACTAAATGGAGAGAAGCTGAAAGCAGTGCAAATGAAATCAGGAACAAGATAATTTGCCTACTGTCTCCATATATATTCAATGTAGTACTTGAAATACTAGGTAGAGCAATAAGACAAAAGAGGAGATCAAGGGGATATAAATTCGAAAAGGAGAGGCTAAACTTTCACTATTTTCTCATGATATGATAGTATACATAAGTGACCCCAAAAAGTCTACCATGGAACTTCTACAACTGATAAACACCTTTAGTAATCTAGCAGGATACAACAATACTTCAAATAAGTAGCCTTTCTATATACAGATAATAAATGGGCTGAGAAAGAAATCAGAGAAACATCACCCTTCACAGTAGCCAAAAATAACATCAAAAAACTTGGGGTAACCCTAACCAAACAAGCGAAAAACATGTATGATAGAACTTTAAATCTTTGAAGAAAGAAATTGAAGAAGACATGAGAAAATGGAAAGAACTCCCATGTTCTTGGATAGATAATGATTAACATAGTAAAAATGATAATTTCGCAGAAAGCAGTCCACAGATTCAATGCAATACCCGCAAAATTCTTCATAGACGTCAAGAAAACAATACTTCACTTCATATGGAAAAACAAAATATCCATTATAGCCAAAACAATCCTGTAAAATAAAGGAACTTTCAGAGGCATCACCATCCCTTACTTCAAGCTCTACTATAGAGCTATAATAATGAAAACAACTTGGAACAGGCACAAAAACAGGCAGGTGAACCAATGAAATCAAATCAGACTCTGATATCAATTCACACACCTATGATTACCTGATCCACTACAAAGTGGAAAAAAGAAAACTTCTTTAACAAGTGGTGCTGGAATATCTGGATGTTAACATTTAGAAAAATGCATACAGATCCATATCTATTGCCACACATAAAACTCAAGTCCAAACGGAGCAAAGCCCTCAACATAAAACCAACCACACTGAATCTCACAGAAGAGAAAGTGGGAAGTAGTCTTGAATGCATTGGCACAAGAGACCACTTCCAAAATATAACACCTATAGCACAGACACGAAGAACAACAATTAATAAATCAGACCTCCAGAAACTGAGAAGCTTCTATAAAGCAAAGGAGATGCTCAACAAGACAAAATGGCAGTCTACAGAATGGGAAAAGATCTTCCCCACCTCACAACTGACAGAGGTCTGATCTCCAAATTATGTAAAGAAATTTTTAAAAAGACATCAAAAAACAAGCAATCCAATAAACAAATGAGGTGAGGAGCTAAACAGAATTCTCAACAAAGGAATGTAAAATGATCAAAACACACTTAAGAAAATGCTCAACATCCTTAGTTATCAGAGAAATGCAAATTAATACTACTCTGAGATTCCATCTTACACCTACCATAATGGCCAAGATCAAAAGCTCTGATGTTAGGTTATACTGGAGAGGATGCAGAGTAAGAACACCACTCCACTGCTGGTGGGAGTGCAATCTTGTACAGCCACTTTGAACATTATTATAGCAGTTTCTTAGAAAATTGGGAATTAATCTACGTCAAGACCCAGAAATACCACTTCTAGGCACATACCCAAAGAATGCACACTCACACCAAAATGACATTTGCTCAGCTATATTCATACCATAATTATTCATAATAGCTAGAACTTGGAAACAACCTAGATTCCACTCAACTGAAGAATGGATAAGGAAAATATGGTACATTTACACAGACTACTACTCATGTGGTAAAAAACAATGACATCCAGAAATTTGCAGGCAAATGGACAGGACAAGAAAAACCCAGCCTGAGTGAAGTAATTCAGACCAAGAAAGACAAATATAATATGTATTTACTTATAAGAAGAAAATAGACATAAAGCAAAGGACAACCAGCCTGCAGGCCTCAACCCCGGGGAACCTAGGTAACAAGGAGGACCCTAAGGGAGACATACATGGATCTGCCTAGGAAGAAGAAAATAAGGTAAGAACTCCCAAGTAAATTAGAAGCCTGGAGGGCAGGGGTGGATGGGGGGAATGGGAGAGTGCAAGGGGAGTGAGTGGGGAAAATGTGTAGCACATTTCTATCTGGATAATTAAAATGAGAAGAATTTAAATAAAGAAGTCCTCAAAGAATAACTCCATATAGATATGAAGTTAAAGACCTATACATATATGCCCATCTTTTGTATGTGTTTTAGGCTTATAACTATCTAGAAATCACTCTTAAAAGTTAATCTATCTCCCTAGCCCTGCAAACAATTTAATATTTTAAAGATGATTTTCAGTAGTATTTAAAAGAAAACTGACAAACATATAACATTTAACAATGACTTATTAGGAACAACTTATAATTCTGCAAAGTAATACAGATGTAAATTCTATTAAAAACTTAATAAAGAAACATTCAATATTCATTGAATATAAAATAGAATTAATAACCCACAAGTTCTTACAAAAGAGAAAAAAGAAATAGGTAATACCTGAATCCCATCTCTATATTTATTACTATCTAAATTAAAAATGTATCAGACATTGAAACAAACTGGCAAGAGAAGTAAAAATGTGGGTTAGGAACCTTAAGCTTAGAGGGAAAATATTCACTAGAAAGAACAACAACCCCACCATTCTTGTATGCTGCACAAGGTTTCCTCAAGTGTTAAATGTGATCCAGTGCTTATGGGGAAACTCAGGTGGGCAAGTTCATCTCAATTCTCAGATTTAACTTAACTTGATTGGAATACTGACACTAGCAGACCTCTCCCCACCTGTGGAGAGACAGAAAAACAGTACAGGAGAGAAAAAACTACTTCATTCAAATAAGAAAGAAGCAATATGTGAGGGCATCATACTTTGTGTTTATTATTAAATGATTTTTACTTTTCTTTCTTAGTTTTTCAAATGTGTACTTTAATGGGTCATTTGAATTTTTGTTTCTCTCTGGAAAAAACATTTTATGATTTTCCTTCCTTGTTTTGTACCTACAAAAATTCCCACATACGTAATAGTGTCACTATGGCTACTTACAGCTTGGACCCTTATAGCGCCCTTCTCGTTCTCACTTTCCTCCATTTTCATCCTTTACCCATTCCTTCCTCATTTCACTACTTAAATACTGATACCTTCAAATATAAAGAAACTATAAAATTTTCCCTAACCAGGACCAAAATAATGCTGTCTTTGACCTTCATTAGGAATAAAAATTAAATCCCCAATCTTTCTTACTGCAAATTAACAACAGGACTGCTTCTAAATAATTGTGTCATTTACTAAAATCCATCTCTTGACTAAAATGTAATTAGAAATATTAACCCATGTGAAGGACCACTTTGTGACTTGAAAAATTACAACAAATAAACAAAAAGAAGCAAAAGAATAAAACATACAAAAACAGGAGCCAAAAAATCAATATATCTCTGCAAGCTAAATATATATCAATAATATAATCCACACATTATCAAATGTGTGAAAAAACAAACAAAAAAGGGATTTCAGAGTCCTTCTTAAAAGTACTGCTAATAAAGCAAGGAACACAAATGAACAGATAAATGAAATAAGCAAATGTATTTTGGACCTAGATGAGAAAGTTATCAAAATACACAAAATGTGTAGTAACATAAAGAGAAATTCTAAACCATGAAGGAAAAAATATAGGAAGCAAATTGGGATTCTGAAAAGCCAAACAGAAATTTTTCAAATGAAAATATCCTTCACCTAATTAAATAGGTAGAATCTCTAATCAACAGACAAGGTCAAGCAGAACACATCTCACACATGGAGACCAAACCTGAGAAAATGATACACTCAGAAAACAAAAGGGAATGATAAGTAAAATGATCAAAAATAGTTAGGACTCTGAAATACCTCATAGAATCTAAACCCAAGTGTCCATGGGCAAAATAAATTAAAATAAAATCTAAAAATAATTCATTTGATAGCATCGTATGTGAAAATTCCCAAAACAATAGAGACATGTAAACATAGGGATATGTAGAACACCAAGAATATGTTACCACATATCTTAGTCAAAATCTTAACTATATAATGAGAACAAATATCAAAAGATTTAAAAGAAAAAGCCAATATATACATGAAGGTAGAAACGTAATGATGCCACCAGACCTTTCATAAAAATCTCTAAAGCAATGAAATTATGAAACGATATATTTTAAGACCTAAATGTAAACGACTGTTAGTCAAGGTTGCTATATTCAGTATTGACAGTTCCTATTAACTATCAACTTTTCAGGAACTAGGATCACCCACAAGCCAAGCCTTAAAATAAAATAAAAATCCTTTTATGTAGGATTATTTATATTAGATTAGTGTCTGGGAATACCTGTGAGCAGTTACACTGATCATGTTAATCGAAGTAAGAATATACACACATACTAAAGAAGGAAATAATTATTCCCTGTCCATTTCTCCAAGACTATTAAGAAGTTATCTGAGCAAGAACATTGACTGATCTCCTCTTCTTGGCTGCAGAGATAATATGTTCAGCTGATATAAGTGTCTTTCATTTCTATATCTTTGGCACAAAGTATATTACTTTCTAATTGTGAGCAAAAATGAACCTGTTATACTTTAAGTGCTGATTCGGGGATATTTTTATGGAGTAACACAAAAAACAGATACCAGAAAAGTTATCAACAAAATTGATAGACAGTAAGCATATATTAGTGTCAATAACTATGAAACTAATCAGGCAGGGCCTTGAAGATCATGGCAGTACTGATCAACTTAATTAAGAGAAACCTTCCTCCTTTTAAAGGAAAAAAAGCGCAGCCCCAATCATGAGATCACATGAAAGATATTTCATAAAAGGAATATGTAGATATAAAAAAATCATGAAGGGTTTCATTATCTATATTACAAACCCATTAGCTCACATAAAATGTAAAAGAAGAAAAACTTATTAAGCAGAACAATAATCAATAAAATGTAGGAAATAGCAAACCCTTTTTGTAATAAATTTGAATGAAAGTCATTTCAACTCACTGTTAAAAAGTGTACACTGATTCACTAGATGAGGAAGCAAGATCTGAATTTTCTTGTTTCTAAGAAACACAGTCACTGGCAAAGATATTACAAAACTCAAATTCAAAGGTGAGATATCAACTGAACGAACAAATAGAAACCACTGAAAAATTGTTGTAATTATTGTATCTTAGAAACCAGACTTCAAACAAAATTAGTCAAAAGATATAAAATCACTACATATCAATAAAGAGAAAAATGATCAAAAATACACAACTGCAAATATTTATAGACAAAATTTTGATGTTCCCAATTTCATTAAAACAAACAATGAAGGGTCAGATAGGTCCTAATAAAATAAGAGTAGAACACTTCAATACCACAGTCTCATCTTTAGGAAGGTTTTCCACAGTGAAAACCATCCAAAAAAAAACCCACACAGGTATATTATATGAAAGAACATTAGGAATAAGAGCTACCTACAGAATATCCATCCAATAGATAGAAAATGCACATTCTACTCCACAGCATGGAACCTTATCTAAAATAAATGATCACAGAAAGTACAAAAATTAGCTGCTGGTGGTGATGCATGCCTTTAATACCAGCACTCAAGAGGCAGAAGCAGGCGGATATCTGTGATTTTGAGCAAGAGCTAGTTCCAGGACAGGCTCCAAAAAAGAAAGCCTGTCTTGAAAAACCAAAAAAAAGTATGCAGAGCAAGTTTTTGCAAACACACACAATGAAATTGGTTTTTATGTCTTCTTATTGGATCACAGTGTTTTAAAATTTGTTTTGTGAGCATTTTGTTGAGAAGTTTTTTATTTATAGTCATTAGAAAAAGTAAAGGAAAATTGATGGGGAATCTCAGCCAATTATTCTTAGGAGGTTGGACCAGGATAGGGCACAACCTTTTGGATAGCTAGAGAAAAGCCGCCGGACTGTCAGCTGTCTCTCTCTCTCTCTCTCTCTCTCTCTCTCTCTCTCTCTCTCTCTCTCT
>LOJH01024753.1:0-18999 GCA_001685095.1 Ellobius talpinus
GGGAGGGAGAGGGAGAGAGAGAGCATGAGCACAGGTTTCTGTGTCAGGAGAGGAAACAGTCCTTCAGGCTGGTGTAGAAAAATGGGACTTGTCAGGTGAACCCCAAGGTTGATTTTTTCCGGCACAGATGGGGCAGAGATAAATGCCTAGCCTATCCACCAGCTTAAAATGAAAGTGTCTGGAAATTCTGAGAGACTATTAGGAGGGCACTTTTAGCACCTTCCCCCCCCCCNGAGGCTGGGCCCTGCATGAGGCAGAGAACACCAAGCCTCATTCCTACCTCCTCTCAACATCCTTAGGCGAAAGTGAAGGTTTCCCAAGGTACTGCACAGCTGGCTTTGCCTGGGAAGATGACAACACTCCTTGGGTGGCGATCCCTCTGCCCATGCTCCCCCCGCCCCTCCAGGTTCGCAGTAACCGCGGATCCGGCACAGGTGTGGAAAAGGCTCCCAGTTGGCGGTTATCTAGGGCTCATCAGTGACTTATCTAGTTATTTAGGACATTGCCTCAGTGGGCTTAAGTATCTGGGTGAGGGGTAACCCTCTCTTGTAGAAGTTTTCTCTAGCTGGGTATGGTGGTCACTGGGGTCCCAGCTACTGTGGAAGCTGAAGCAGGAGGATTGCTTGGACCTTAGTTCAGGGCCAACAGGTGTAGCTCAGTTAGTAGTGTCCTTGCCTGTCTTGCATGCTTGAGGTAGATGAATCCTGGATTAAATCCCCAGCACTCTTGGGATAAAAAGGCACACAGCTAGAATCACAGCACTTGGGAGATAGGAGGATCAGGAGTTCAAGGCCAGCATGGAATACCTAGTGAGTTGGAGGCTAGCCTAGGGTACATGAGACCCTGTCTGACCAAAAAGAAAAAGCTGAAGTGAAATAAAAAGGGAACATAAAAGAAGCACCCTTCAAGGCTTGCCCTAAACTGAGTAGACAGATCTGGAGAAAGGACATGGTGACATCACTTGGTCAAGTGAGAGCCACTGCTCTCAGAGCAAACAGTCTTTACATGTGGATCTTTCAGTCAAGGCCTGATCCGGGCTTCCTTTCCTGCAGTGAATATGGGCTTAAGAAGCACTAAGGAATGTATGTTTCTAAAACACAGGCTGAGGCCTGATGTATGATTCATCATAAACGATGTTCTCTCAATGGTTGCTAAAAGAAGTCTCCCTCCCTCTGAACCAGCTCCTTTCCCCGTCTCTCACCCACGCAGCCTTCCTGCTGTATCCCATTCCCTCTTATCGAGCAGGCTCCCCATCACTGTTTTTAATATTGTCCCCAGTGTTTTTTATTTGATTGTATTTGTGGCACGTGACATTGGTCAGCTGTGTTCTTCCTCCAGAGGTGGCCCAGCAGCTTCTGGTTGTGTTCTCCCCAAGAAGGTGTTTAAAGCTTAGGCAGTAGGTGAGAACACACTCTTTGTCCCTCTTGGTAAGTCTGCCTCCTTTTACAGCGCCAACAAAGACTCCACAGGCCCACGGGAGTTGCTTTGTTGTGCTTAACAGATTTTTCTAAAAGCAAGAATATATTTTAAGGGCTGGAGAGATGGCTCAGCAGTTAAGAGCACTTCTGCTTTTGTAGACTGGAGTTCAGTTCCCAGGATCTACATTGGGCAGCCCACAGCCAACCAACTGTAACTCCAGCTCCTAGGGATCCAGTGCCTAGAACCTTCATGGGCACACGCACATGTGCGCACACACACACACACACACAAATGCATGCACATGCATATATTCTTTCAAGACAAAGTCTTACTGGATAATGGCCTCAGACTTGTGGCCCTCCTACCTCAGCCTCCTGAATGATAGAATTACAGGCAATTATGTATGTCACTATTGTGTCAATTATGTATGCCACTGCACATACATACAGAGAGACAGACAGACATGTGTGTGTGCCTAGTCTCATATATGTATGAATTACTGAATTGAATTACTAAACCTAACATTTCTCTAGCTAGGTATGGAGATGTGTGTGTGTATACACATAATTTTTAAGTTAAGGAACCCCTTATTCTAGGGTACTTCTTCCACTAAGGGTTGTTTTAGGAATTAAGTTAGGCCCTTCCATAGTGGAAATGTTGGGTCTCTATATATCATTAATTATAGTGAATCATTAATAAATATCTACCAATTTTGAAACTTTTCATGTTTGAGCAGAACAGTTATAATGTTGAAACCAGTCTGTCGGTAGCATAAGGCAGGGCCACTGTGGCCGCCACTGGCAACTCCTATCTTGTAGATGGCAATAAGAGAGATATTTATCTCCCTGCCATGCTTCCCAGAAAAAGAAGTGTGTTACAATAGAAAGCAGGAGCATCTCATTTGGTTTCTGACTCACCCACTGACTGGGAAATGTTCAGTTCAGTAATTCAATTCTTGATATCACTGCCTCCCTCCCAGGATTATTACATGCCTCCAAAGGGTTTGTGGGTGAAGGCTCTCAGAAGAGCACCATGGGGTGTGCTCTTAGGTAAATTTAAGATGTCCACAATGAAGGTGTTACTCTCTTGTCCACTTTGTTCATAGATGGACACGGGTTACCCTTAGGTGGGCACATTTGAGAAGCAATCTAGCAGGAGCAAAGAGATTGAGAAGAAAATAACTTAATTAATTTGTCAGCGTCATTACCTAGGTGCCAAAGGGAATTTACATCCTGGCCCACAGTGCCTCATTGGCTGAAACCACACTGTCATCGAAGATGACTTTAAAAATGTGCTTGCCATGTTTCAGAACCCTCAGGCAAGGCGTGTGTGCAAGAAGAATCGTCCACTTCTAGTTAGGTTGATCCTGCTGGTGTCACGGTTGTTGTGATTTTTTAGTTACTGAAGTCCCTGGGCTTGTTCTGGACGTCACCTATTCTTTTCATTACAGGGCAAATCAGTGTTTTGTCAGAGATGGCCTGGAAATCGGGGAGAAACTACAGCTACATGTGTGGGAGTGCACCCAGCCCTGGTGACGGCCCTGAATGAGTCAGGTTTATCCCTCAGGCATCCTCTTCCTCTCTCCCTCTTAGGTCAGTGGAATGTGGGTACAGGACAGCTACCTCAGATCTGTGGAGATATTTTGTTTGCGCTTTAACAAATAAAGCTTGCCTGAAGATCAGAGTGCAGAGCTAGCCATACTCGTTAATCATAGAGTCGGTTGTGGTAGCATATGGAGGGGCCAGAAAGATGGCTCAGAGGTTAAAGAGCACTGACTGCTCTTCCAGAGGACCTGAGTTCAGTTCTCAGCAACCACATGGTGGCTCACAACCATCTATAGTGAGATCTCGTGCCCTCTTCTGGTGTGCAGGCATGTGCCACCACAGCTGGCTGTAGGGTTAACCAGTGTAGCTAACTCCACACGCTGATCTTCAGGCAAGCTTTATTTGTTAAAGCACAAACAAAATATCACCACATAAGTATGTATCTATTCAAGCTAGCTGTTGGAGCATCCAGGTTCCTCCAGCTTCATGCAGCAAACAGAAAAGCTTTTGATAACCTCATGTCTCAACAGAAACAAATGTGTACTTTCGAGACTGTTAAAGGAAAAAGAAAGCACCAAGTCCCCAAGCCATCTGTACGTGGGACCCTCCGCCTCCAGTTCTGCTTCCTCATTCTCTCTGCCCCTTGCTGTTTCATTTTAGTAACTTCCATGTTTTTAGAATATCATTTTATTTCCTTGCTTATATTTTCAGATGTACCATTAGTACTTGCACACACACGCACGTGGTAATTTTAAAATCAAATCCATGCCTGTAATTGTCATGCCCTATTTATTCTTAATTTTGCATTGTTCAGCCTTTTTTAAGTTTTAGTTTTTCTGTTTATTTGGCTTTGTTTTTTTTTTAATCTTGCCTCTTTATTAATTGTGACATCTTTAGGTCTAACGATCAAACCAACTTGTTTCTCTTTCATCATATTTTTCTTTATTGAATCCCTTCAACTTTAATTTTTTTTTTTCTTGAGCTAACAGCGCTTTTCAGGCTTCTCTGCTTGCTGGGAGCCTTGGAAGTTGGAGTCTCTTTGATGCCTCCTGCAGACTGAGCTGAGTGCTCCAGCGCCATTCGTCATAATGCTGTCTCTAATTTCACCTTTGATTTTCTTCCATAAATTACTCTTGAGTGAGAGCTCCAGGAGGTCTGGAATATTCCCCTTTCCAAGGAAGTTTTATTGAGACATTACTTGTGACCTAGTACTGGTGAGATTTCTGAAGTGTTCTGTACAAATTTAACCACCAATGCTTTGTGCTGTTATTTGAGAATTGCATTTGAATGTGAAAACCATCTAGCTCTGTGCCTGAATGTTCAAACCACCTCTCTTTCCGGTGCTTGATTCATCAGTTTCTAAGTGAGAAGCTGGGAAGCTCCCTGCTCTGAGCTTGGGCTTCCCAGGTGCCCCAGCTTGGGATGTTTTTTAATCTCACCCACATCACAATGCTCGCTTGTCTTGAGATTCTGTTTTGGCCTAATTATATCAATGCATTTTCCTATTTTTTTCTTATTGATAATATACTATGTTTATTTCCAATTATCCCGTGCCATAGCATTTAAGTCCCTTTCTAGGTACCATATGGGTGGCTATACTATTTCCCATCTGAAAGTCTGTCTTTTAATAGGGGAGTTTTAAGTCCCTGTGTTATGCCTATTAGCATATT
Source organism: Ellobius talpinus (assembly GCA_001685095.1). Lineage (NCBI taxonomy): Eukaryota > Metazoa > Chordata > Mammalia > Rodentia > Cricetidae > Ellobius > Ellobius talpinus. The sequence continues at coordinate 4,634 of LOJH01024753.1, forward strand.
TGGGTTTATCCCTGTCGTTTATTTTTGTTTCCTACCTAACATGCTTTTCAGTGATCATCTCCTAGGCCACCTTTTCTGTTACGCTGTATTCAGTGGGGTTGGTTTGTTTGAGAGAGTGCGTGTCTCTGTGTGGTAGGAGAAGGCGATTTAGAATTTCCGTATCCTCCTGCTCTACTTTTGTTACCTAAAGCAGGATATTTAATCCTTGCCACTAATAGGAAAATGTGATTTTATTCAGAATTTGTAGTTTGCCCCTCCGCTCAAGATAAAACCCTGAGCACATCTTTACATGGTTTTGATTTCTGAGGACTCCTCTTGTTCTCAGATTGCTCTTTTTACACTGGCCTGTTTGTTTTTCCTATGAGGTATATTTCTAAAGATTCTATTGCCTTTCTCTAGGAAGGGAAGAAAACATACGTGCTTGGTCTGCCATCTCGAACCAGAAGTCTGAAAGAGGGTTCTGAACGCTGCTCACAAGGATCTCTTAGAGGGAGGATAACAGACCACCAAGGCATCTGTACCACAAACATTTGCACAAGACGTGGGATCAGAGAGACAGACCGGAAGGATGGTTCGTGTTGGGGTACAGTGAGGGCTGAGCTGAGGCTGGGTAGGGGGCTGTGTTTGTACTGGCGTCCACAGTCCCACATGCTTAGCTGCCACTACGCACATGGGACTATTAGCAAATGAAATTAAATATTTCAGTTGCCTGGTAACTAATCCAGTCTAAGAAAGAAGCAAAAATAGAATACATAAATTTAGAACTTTTAGGCCACGTGCCAACAAAATATTCTCACTTGTGTCCTTTTGATTATCTGCAACTTGAATGGAAGGCAGTATATTTTATTGTCCATGAATGTGCATGTGTGTGCGTGTGTGTGTATATATGTTGATATTCCTTGCTAGAAGTGAATTCCCCTCAGTGCTTGAACATGCATGAGACATGGTCCAGCTTCCAGGGGCAGAGCCACACTGACCCTCAGAAGCCCAAACAGAAGATACTGATGACTCTGGGATTTGTTTTTCTGACATAATTAAAAAGCCAAAGGCTTTATAGGATTATAATCCCTTCCCCTGTTATACTATGGGAAGAAAAGCAGAAATCATCTGTTATACTTAATTTCATATAAAATAAAAAATATCATTTTTCTTCCCAAACATTTTTCCAACAAGACACCAAAAGGTAGGAAACAGCTTAAGTTTTTATGTAACACAGAAAGCAATCACTGGGATCACATGATGTTGGCATTTACAGAAACACCACAATAAATAGGTATTGTAGTACTATTGGTTACTTCCCGTGTGGCTTTTGCCTCCAAGTTGGAGACGAGCATGTGATCATGGCTGGCATGTTTCAGAACAGAAAGAAAAGAGGTGTCGTGAAGATGGTTCAGTAGTCGCAAGCACTGGCTGCTCTCCCAGAGGCCCCAGGCTCAGTTTTCAGCACCCACACGGTGTCTCACAATCCTCTGTAACTCCAATTCCAGGGGATCCAGGTCCCTCACACAGACATACATGCAGGTGAAACTCCAATACACATAAAACTAAATACATCTCAAAAAATTGGGAACTGTCTGGAAGTTCATATATCTTTGAGGATTTCAGCTTATATTTACTTTTATTTACTTATATTTACTGAGAACACAACAGTGTCTGCACAGTTGGGAAAGGTGACAATGATGGGTGGTGTCTTCGCTCGGCTGTCTGTTGTAGTGTGTTGGTGAGTTGGTGCAGTGTTAGAGTCTCCTTATCCTATGATGTCCTTTACAGAAATCTCCCTCCCCATCCCCCCCTCTCTCTTTCCCCTGCTCCCACTTCCTCCCCCCCTTTCTCTCTCTTTTGGTTTTTTGAGATAGGGTTTCTCTGTGTAGCCATGGCTGTCCTGGAACTCACTCTGTAGACCAGGCTGGTCTTGAACTCATGCAGATCTGCCTGCCTCTGCCTCTAGAGTGCAAGGACTAAAGGCATGCACCACCATTGCCTGAGAATGCTGGGACTAAAGGCGTGCACCACCATTGCCTGGCCATCTCCTTTTCTGTGAACCCAGGCAGTGGCACAGGCTGCACTTGCTCAGGAGGTCTCTGACTTTGTGTGACCTGAAGCCCTTTTCATCCTTCACACTTTCCTTCTGGTGCTGTGAAGGGAACCCCAGGCCTCCAGCTCCATGGCCCAGGCTCTGCTGCTGAGCCCCAAGCCACTACCTTGGCATTTTTGTTGTAAGAACTGAGACTGTGCCTCTATTTGGATTCTTCTGCTCTTTTCCCATGGTTTAATAGAAGACAATTTTTCTTTTCTATATTTTTTAAAGATTTATTTATTTTTATTCGTGTATGTGTGTATCTGCATGTATGTATATACACCATGTGTGTGCCAAGTACCCAAGGAGGCCAGAAGAGAATTTAATATCCCCAGGAAGTGGAACTACCAGAAGTTGTGAGCCACCGTGTGGTTCTGGAAACTGAACATGTACCCTCTGAGCGATGGTTAATCCCTAGATGTAAGGAGAAATTCCACCAACCAAATCATCATGGCCAAGTTAATTAAAGCAAGCTTTATTATTCATGTACACAGGCTGTCTCTCCTTAAAGGTGGGGTTCAAGAGATCAGCACTGGACATGCGAAAGATAAGGGTTTTTTTATGGTTTAGGAGTAGGGGGTTCTCCAGATGAGATCGGGCACATCCGGGATGGTATGGCTGTAGACAAGTAGGGAATTTGTAATGGGGGATTTGGCAGGCACGCAGGTGGGGTTATAGAAGTGAACATAAGAATAATAAGCTGGTCATCACAACCCCTGAAACACAGACATGGTTGCAAGGTGATCAACTTTCTGAAACAAAGACGTGATTAGATTCCTGGAAACATCTGTAGTTAAGGTTACAAGTGGAACACAGCCCAATCCTTGAGGGTTTTGTGCATGCTGTGTGTGTGCACACAACATAATATGGTTACACACAGTTGGATTTGAAAGAAGTTGCCTTTAGGACTGAAATTTTTCACATCTGAGTCTCCTAAGCCGTGATTTTTCACTGGCTCTGGGTCGTTCTCACGCACAGACACAGGCATGTGCACGCGGTACATTCCAGGTGGTATTAAGAGATCCTACCATCCTCTGGGTCCAAGTGTGCTTAGCTCAGCATCGAGTTTCACTTCTCTCCCGCCGTTCTCTGACAACTGTGTTTCTGCAGTAACTTTCAGTCTTAGAAATGCTGGCTGTGATACCCCGTTCGTAGTGTGACAGAGATTAGCAACAATAATAGGCTTCTCACTTTTGACTTAATTCTAGAGTAGATTCTTACCTGCTCTGTATCAGCTTCCATGAGCTCTCTTTGCCTCCCTTCTATACAAACACCAAGAACACAGAGGGCAGCTCTGAGGAACAATGAGGTACCTACCTTCCCGTTCTCATTCATTCCTTCGTCCACCAAGCAAGCTGATTCAGCATTCGCTACATGCTAGACACTGTACTTGGCATTAGCACTCCAGAGCAGAGCAAGTCAAAGAAGCTCCCACCCTTGAGGAGGTATGTGATGTGCAGAAATACAAGAGATAGGTAGCCGGGCGGTGGTGGCGCACGCCTTTAATCCCAGAGGCAGGAGGATCTCTGTGAGTTCAAGGCCAGCCTGATCTACAAGAGCTAGTTCCAGGACAGTCCCCAAAGCTACAAAGAAACCCTGTCTTGAACCCCTCACCCCAAAAGAGATGGGCATAAATACTACGGTAAAAATCATGTGCTGGCAGAAAAGCCCACAGTCGACAGTAGGATCTTCTGCAGGCTCAGGTCTCTGGTCTCTGCTGGGTAGTCTGCCTGGGGTTGGGGCCGGCACATCTCTGTTCAGGCCTCCCATCTGCTCCCTCTTTTCCGTTGGACTAGATGCGAGGTTAGTTTGCAGACAGCAGGCCACATGGTCCAGGAGCTCTTTGCGGACAGTTTGTCTGATAGCTGGCTCTCAGAGGGAAGGCAGAATGGCCGTTTTGGATTGGACCTGGGTCAGGGGTCTCAATGTATCCATTTAATAATCTGCGCAAAAAGTTAATAGAGCATATTTATTTAACCTAATTCTTACATCAGAACTTTGGTCAGCTTGATACAAATCTAGACATATCTGGGAAGAGAGAATTTCAATTGGGAAAATGCCTTCCTTAAGAGTGGCCTATAGGCAAATATGTGGGGTATTGTCTTGATTAATGATGGATGTGGAAGGGTCCAGCTCTCTGGCAGTGGGGCCACTCCTAGGTGAGTGGTCTTGGGGTATATAAGAAAGCAAACTGAACAAGCCTTGGGAGCAAGGCAGTAAGCAGAGCCTCTCTGAGGCTTCTGCTTCAGTTCCTGCCTCCAGGGTCCTCCCTTGTGTTCGTGCCCTGACTTTCCTCAGGGTAGAATGAGACCTGAGATAATCCTCCCCCAAGTTGCTGTTGGTCCTGGTGTTTTTTTGCAGCAACAGAAACCTAACTAAGACAACAGTAATTAGATTTAGAATAGATGTCACCTTGTTCCCGCCGTCTAGACATTATGTGACTGACTGGTCAGTGTTAGGCAGGCATCACTGTCTTATCCATCTGCCCCAAATCCAAGCCATGCAGGACTCTCTTCTGCTGATTATCCTCCCGATTCAGAAGTCAAGGGCTGCAGTTATTTCTTCAAACAGCAAAGTTGTTACTTTTCCATATCTTGATGGTAAGTCCTTCATTATCAGTTTGACTGGATTTCGAATCGTCTGGGATATACACTTCCAGGAGGGTCTGTCTGTCAGAATGTTTCCAGAGAGATTTAATTGAGGAGGGAAGAACTACCCTGAAGGTGAGGAGTGTTATCCCACAGGCTGGGGTCCCAGACTGGATAAAAAGGGAGAAAAGAGAAAGCTTCATTGAGCTGTGACTGGACACACAAGGCTGCCGTGCCTTCCCAGACTGAATGAACCATCAGGTCACAAACCACAATGAGCCTTTCCTTCCTCAGATTGGTTTGTCAGACATTTTGTCACAGCAATAAAAAATAATAACCAGTTATGTATTCTTAAAAATCACTGGGTAGCATGAATTGGGGTACCAACGGAGGGAACAACTGAACCCATCAAGGTTTAATTAGAAACAATCATCTAAGTCATTGAAACCGATGCTTTTATCACCGACCTGGGATGCTTGATTATGAATTTAGCTGTGAGCCATTGTATATCCAGCGTCTCCAAAGGAGGCATGCGTTCACCACCGCTTGATCTAAGGCGCTCACCTGGCAGTCGGAGAGCGATGCAGTCCATGGATGTGGACGGAACCACTGTATTCAGCCAGGTTCCCGGGCTCTCCAAGGCTGACTTCTGCACGATCCCCCACAGTCTGAAATAGACCCCACCCGTGCAAAGCTCTTGATTCCTGTAACTTTTTCCCTGTCACGAGAACTAGGGTTTCCCATGACACATGGCCCACCTGAAAGAAAAGCGAGGTGGGTACCTTTCAGCGGACCCCGCCAAGGTATGCCACAAAGCAAACACGCCACACGCAATGGAGTTAGTGCAAGAGGTTTTTTGGGTGAGGGGGAGAGTGAAAACCCATGTCAGAGTGGGGGCATTAGAGAGGACGGCAGACAGACAGACAGGGACAGGACAGAGACAAGGAAGAAGAGAGGCAAGAGAAGCAAGAGGAGAGAAGGAGCTAGCTGTGCCTGGCGGGCACTTTTAAGGGGTGCACGTAGCACACAGCCGAGGGTGGAAAGGCACCTGGCGACTGGTGATGATGTAACTGACTGGGGGGGCTGCTGCTGAGGCAGGAACTAACACCGCCCACTCCAGGAAAGCACTAGCTGATGCCCACACCGCCCAGGAAGCCCCTCACCTACCTTCTCCTCTGTGCTCATCTCCTGATTCAGAACTCCCAGAACTGGCAAGGCTGCATGCCAGAGTTGTGCTGAACAATTCCTGTCCCCAGCCAAGGTGGATCTGAGGACAGAAGTCCTCCCTGGAAAGACTGTGACCCCCAGAACCTCACTAAGGTCAACAAAAAAAGCAAGGCTAGAAGATCAAACTTACCACCTTCATGGCCTTGCGAAGCTTCAAAGCATGGAATTTGGATTTCGTCACAGTAAAACACAGGGCATAGCCAGGAATTCCTCCGCAGATACCCAGGCTGTGTTTGTTTGTGACCTCATGAACTTCCCAAGCCTAAGGAAGGAGAAAAGGAAGGACAGGAACCAATAAAGTGTAGGTGTCCCTATTCCCAGTGACATTCATAGCTTCCTCTGCCATCCACAACCACTACTGACTGCCTACTTTAAACCTGGCCAGAAAATGAGGCCCCTTCACAGAATGCCTTGCCCTTAGGGAAGCGTTCTCATCCAGAGAGGGGCAGACCAAAGGAACATATAAGATCTTCCCAGTGAGAGAGGAGCCCTTTTAGTTTTTACAACACTTGAAACGCAAAAGTGAAAGCCTTGGGCTCTGAAGGAGAGCCTGTGGGGCAGGTGTCACATGAACAGAGTGCCAACTGCCTGCCGCCAGTCAGCAGTCTTGGATCCTCAGTGGGAGGTATCCAGGGCCACTCTCCCCAGCACACATTCCTTGTAGCTACGATGAGATGGCCACAGCGTGGCCCCCCAGGAGATACCGCTCATCACACCATATTAAAAGCAGTGATGTCGAGCCTCATTGTTTCGTGTTTTTAATCTCAGACACCAGTGCAGGAGCCCGAGATGTTTATTATAATTTTGCAGACATCGCCAACAAAAGCTTTACTCGTGAAGGAAAAATTAAATGTTAAGGCTGTGTGGATGATAGGGAGGGTGAGCCGGAAGGCAGGGAAAGATAGAGAGGGACGTGTCATTTCCCTCAGGAAAGGAAAACAGGGTGAGCCATAAACATAGCTTCATTTTCAGGCTGGCAATTCTTACCGTAATGTGTTTTGTCAGGCAAGTCCTCAGTACAGATTAACATGAGATGCCGAGTGAGTGAGTGAGTTCCACCTCTCGGTCTGGGAACAATGCGGAGTGTTTTGATGAATGTCAGTTAATGACACTCACACTCTTGAATTCAGCCCTGGCACCCAGGACTGAGGGTTGGGGGAGGGGCGCACAGTGCAGAGACCAGAGACATCAAGATGCCCAGATGGGTGGCCTTCCAGGGTAATCAGACCCAAAGCATGAAACACAATTTCCAACAGGCTGGGTCCCCCGCAGGAGGGACAGATGGGTCTGATCTCAGAAGAAGGGGAGGAGCACCAGGTGCCCACGGACCTTAGCAACTGTTACTCAATAGTTACACTTTTGACTCCATCCAGGCACAAACCAGACCTGGAAGCCTCCACCTGCCCCACCCTCATGCCACGTGCTGCTTTTTTGGGGTTTTAATTCAAAATTTCTAGACCCTGATAATCCTGGGAATTCAGTAAAGCCTGAAGCTGCAGCAGAGCTTGGTCTCTCCTTCCCAGTGACTGGCAGGTCACTTACCCCTCAGGTCTGACTCTTCAGCTTGACTGTAGGGACTTAGTGTTTGATTATTTTCTTACTGTTTGGAAGAATAGCTGTCACTGGGAATTGCTGACTAATTTTCTCATTGCGTGGCTGACAGTTAATGCCTGGATCCGTTAATCCTCAGGAGCAAAGCCTGACAGGCTACCTGGGTGTCCTCACAGTGGCAGTGTCCATCATCCTGGCTTAACTTTGGTGCTTCTGTGCATTTTGCTGCTGTGTTCTCTGAATAACACGTTCTGTAGTATCGAGCCCAGCTTCTTAGACATTGAATCAGAAAAGGAATTCTCACAGGAAATCATGGATCAGGTGGAGAAAAAAATCCCTTTTTGTGACCAGAACAGAGGTCCCAAAGGTAAGAAGATTAAAACTAAGACACTCTGGGTTCCCCTGTTCTCATTGGTGCCCTGTGATGGTTCCTGCTCCCCCACATCATCTGCAATGATCTTCCCACAAGCCCTCCAAGGGACACACTGTCCTCATTCTACCCAAAAGGATACTGAGATGCATTCAGCAGGGAGCTACAGAGCCAGGAAGTTCACTTAACAGCCTTAGTCCCGTGCTCTTTCTAAAGCTTGCTTTTCACAGGGAGTCTGTCAGACACATGTACCTGTAACCACAGCACATGGGATGCAGAGGCAGCAGACACAGCAAAGGTGGGAGAGTCATGAGTTTGAGACCAGCCCAGGCTATATAGCAAGTCACTTTGTCAAAAGGTGGGGAGTTGGGTGCGGAGCTCGGGAGATAGCTGAGATGTTTCTCCTACAGCATAAAGACCTAAGTTCAATTCCCAGAAGCCACAGGGAAAATGGGGTACAGTGGTACTTACTTGTAATGCCAGCACTGGGGAGGCAAGATCCCTAGGGCTGACTGACTAGCCAATTAACTTAGTGAGCAAGCCCCAGGTCCTATTGAGAGACCTTCAAAAAACAAGGATAGTTCCTGAGGGATGGCACCCAAAGGTGTCCTCTCATCTCCACAGACATAGACACAGGCAGGCGTGCGTGCGTGCGAGCACACACACACACACATACACACACATATACATATACACATATACACACAAAGTTTGTAACTATAATTTAGAACTTATTTATCCTTGTTGCCAAAAACTGAAAATAAAAATAAGCTAACTACCAATTGGGAAGAAGTAGCCAATACTGAGTTTTTAGGTGTTTTGAAACTCGTGTGCTCTGGTCAATAACTATCCTTAAAGTCTAAGATGATTTCCAAGAGCGGAGTCCACCGCAGATGGCTGCTTTGTACATTTGGAACTGGTGTTCTGCCGGGGAGGGGCTTCTAGGAAGGAACCTTCTGCAGCCATGTCTGAGCCAGAGCCTGCCCACTCTCCCTACTGTGCTGGGGTCCGCTGCTGCAGGCTCACCATCTGGGGGTATCAAAGCCAGGCACCCCAGCTGGCCCTCCTACCGCCGGAAGCACATGCAGGGGCTGGGTGTCTCTGTTTTCTAACTCCCAAACTAGGGCGATGATTCTGTCTCACCCCGTGCCTTAGTTAGGGTTCTGTTTTCTGTTTTTGGAGACAGGGTTTCTCTGTGAAACAGTCCTGGCTGTCCTGGAACTTGATCTGTAGACCAGGCAAGCCTCGAACTCACAGAGATCCATCTGCCTCTGCCTCCTGAGTGCTGGGATTAAAGGTATGCACCACCACACCCAACCTTAGGGTTTCTGTTGGGGAGGAAAGGGTTTATTCAGTTCACACTTCAGCATTGCTGTTCATCATGAAGGAGGTCAGGACAGGAACTCAAACAGGACATGGACCTGAAAGCTGGAGCTGATGCAGAGACCATGGAGGGGTGATCTTACCGGCTTGCTCGGCCTGCTTTCTTATAGAAACGAGGACCACCAGCCCAGGGATGGGGCCTCCCCCACCAATCACAAATTAAGAAAATGCCTCACCGCTGGATCTTAGGAGGCATTTTCTCTATGGAGGCTCCCTCCTTTCAGGTAACTAACTCTAGCTTGTGTCTAGTTGACATAAAACCAGCCAGCACACCAGGTGACTACACCAGATGACTACAGGGTTAGGAGTGGAGGTGTGTATGAGCAGTGGGGCTTGATGGTGTTTTCAAGAACCTCCAGCCTCTAGAACCTCCAAGGCCCAGTGCCTCTGTCCCTCCTCAGCAGTCCTGAACCAGGTTACTGCTGATTTCTCGAGGCTGTGTCTCCAGTGTTTGGGACAGGAAGGTTATGTGAGCATTATCTCTTAGGTTCCAGCCCATGAAGACTAATTCAGAAAAGCAGCTGAGTTGGCCCAGAGAGCAGGAGGGAATGGCCTTGGACTCCTGGGTTCAGTCAGCACTCTGATGGACTACCTCAGGCTCTTGGTTCTGATAAAAGAACTCCCGAGCCCTGCTTCAGGCTACTTCCTCCCCAGTCTGCAGGTCAGATTCTTCAGTTTCAAAATCAAGATTACACCTCTGGCAAGACACTAAATAGAAGCAAATATCTGTCAGAGACTTTCAGTTCCTGGGAACTGTTACCCCTGGCAGAAATGTCAGGGGTCCCTGGAAAGGCAAAAGAATTAGGGTCTGAGAGCCTTAACTCAGCCTTAAGGGGAGAAGGTATCTGCCCCCCAGGGCACAGGGGTGCGGAGTAGCTGAAATGGGACTCCAGGCTCTGCTTCCAAACTTTCTTGGCATAGCGTATATGGAATGTCCTGAGAATACATTTGTGCAGTGGATTTGTCATAAGCACCCAACAAGTCCACTTCTTTAGTCTGTCTCCACAGCAGGCCTGGGGGGGGGTGTCTCTTACAACGGTTCTGGGTGATGTGTGGCTGAGGAGAGCAACAGCCTCAAAGCAGAGTGTCGGGTGGCTGGGCACCGGGTGAGGGGGTCCGCCGTTGATGGTGTCTTAGGGTTTCTATTGCTGCGATGAAACACCATGACCAAAGAGCAGGTTGGGGAGGAAAGGGTTTATTGGGCTTACACTTCAGCATTGCTGTTCATCATTGAAGGAAGTCAGGACAGGAACTCAAACAGGGCAGGATCCTGGAGGCAGGAGCTTATGCAGAGGCTGTGGAGGGGAGCTGCTTACTGGCTTGCTTCCCCTGGCTTGCTCAGCCCACCTTCTTATAGAACCCAGGACCACCAGCCCAGGGATGGCACCACCCACCATGGACTGGGCCCTCCCCCATTGATAACTAAATGAGAAAATGCCTTACAGCTGGATCTCAAGGAGACCTTTCCCCAGGCGAGGCTCCTTTCTCTCTGATGACCTTAGCTTGTGTCAAGTTGACACACAAAACCACCCAGTACTGAGGGGCTGTTTGATTTCCAAAGGGATGATGGGTCACAGGGAGGCAGAGAGGTGAGAGGCAAGCTCTCAGGTGCTGGCTACTGGGTATGAGGTAGTTGTGGTGGCTAATGGCCTCCAAAATGTGTTCTCAATGTTAGCAGCATTGGTTGTATAACACTGCCCATTGCTTTTACCCCTGAGAGCCTTAATCTGTGCATCCCTAAACTTGAGGCCACCTTTCTGATGCTGCCTCCCGAGCACTAGGATTCACAGGTGTTCCCGTGCCACACCCAGCTGTCTTCCCAAGCTTTGATGTCGGAAAAAAGCATTTCCAAGAATGTCATGGATCCTGTGAAATAATGGACCCTGTGCCCAGGGGTGTTACTTACAAGTGGTTATTGGAGTGTGAACCACCCCGCAGGGCTTGTCCAACAGAGTTGTCTGAGGAACAACTTGCTGTGTTGTTAGGGCTTATTTCTGTGGTGACAAGGACACCCGTGTGAGGTCGCAGCCATGCTTTTTGACTGTGGTAAATGAAAGTGGCTATAAACCTTTACTTTACCTCATTTCTCCTACAGCCAAGGAGGGAGGCTCGGTTAATTGCAAAGTCTGTCCTGCTGGCCTTTACCTCCACCCCAGGTACTTGGGTCTCTTCGGGTGCCCCCTGAGGATCCCCGAGGTACAGCATGTCCACCCAAAGCCTCTGTTGACTTAGTCTAGTTAAACTCTGGGAAGGAGTTGCTTTGCTCTCCTTTCCTGTTGTGACTCCACTGTAGCAGTAAAGAAATAGTGTCAGCCGTGAGTCAGAGGATGCTTTGAGGGAATGGCGAAGATGCTTGCAATATAGGGACAGCCCCTTCCAGCCTGTGATTGTCATAAAGACTGACAGAATGCCCCCGGGAAAGCTTGCTTCAAGCTCTTCCACTTCAGTCCCCCTGTCTGCAAAATGGAAACAAAACCGTGACCAGAGTTGCTCACTAGGTGTGCTGTCTTTTCGGCTCAGAAGACACCATTGTGGGATTTCTTTCCTTTCTCTCAGCTTTTCTGCAGGTTTCTCTTTATGCGCCCTCAGCCCTGTAGTCTGTGGAGCCTCTAGGAGGGAGGAGATGATGGAATGCCATTGATCATTGGTTGTCCTTTTGGTGCCTTGTCTACGGAGCTGCGCCATTTTCTTTTCTGTCTAGCGATGTGTAAGGTGTTGGGGGGTGGGGGACTGGAAAGGTCCATGTTAGAGACAAACATGGACCCTGTGCCCCAGCCCTGCAGCAGGAACTCCCCGTGCTTTCTCTGCCTGTGCTCAAAGGCCCGGGAAAGCAGGTTACTTGAAGCCCTGAGTCAAACAAGAGCTGAGGTCCTCCAGAGGACCGTGATAGTGTTAGCTGTGCCCTGTCTCTTTGTCAAAGAACTTGCTCACACAGGGGAGAGCCCCGTGTGAGGTCCCCTGGCTGGCAGAGCACCTGTGTCCCCCATCTAATCCTCCGTTTTGTGGCCCAGCATCAGATCAGGCCAGCGGTAATTCAGGGACCCTCTCCATTGGCCATGAACTCACCTGTGTTCTAAGGTTGCTTTGGCTGAGTCAATAGGGTGATGGAGTGGATGGCTAATTTCTGGAAATTTCTTGCAGAATGAAGAATGCAACGGTTTCGGGAAGACACTGGAGAGCTCTGCTATGCCCACAGGTCGATGGGTCGATTCTGAGCTGGCTGGTGGGGTCTGAATTGGTGACAGCTATAGCCTTAGGCCAGTCACACAGTGTTTGATTTTGAGACTCAGAGGTGTTGCTGACCCCTTTTTATCAAATGGGGGAACTGAGGCACCGGTGGAGCCCTGACCAGCATAGGCTGTAGCATTTCCAGGTAATACATCATCTCTGGAGAATGGAGATGCGTCTTGGTGTCCTTGCTGCCCTTTCTGACAGAAAGGCTTTACTTTGAGTAAAGTCTCAGGGATTGTTGTTTAAGCATTTCTTATTTAATGATATCAACGTTTATACAGAGATTCGTCTTTAATAGTGTTACCAGGGAAGTCTTGTGGCTCCCTTAATGGTCTGTCACTTGTGCTTCTCACCTTCCTGTTCCTCTCGTGACTCTATTCAGGCCTAAGAGGGCCTCTATGTGCAGTAAGCTGCCTCCTGTTCTCAGAACTCAGAAGTGTGTGTGTGGTGGTGGTGGTGGTGGCGGTGGTGGTATGTGTGTGTGTTCCTGTGTGCATGCACATGTATGAACATGTGTGTTGGAGAAGGAAGATCAACATCAGGTGTGGTTTCTCAGGAGTGTTCCTGTGTGCATGCACATGTGTGCACATGTATGCAAGGAGATAACTGAGCTGCCTGGAGCAGCAAGGCCAGAGGTCCCTGTGCCCAGGAGATGGCTGAGCCACCTGGAGCAGCAAGGCCAGAGGTCCCCATGCCCAGGAAATGGTTGAGCCACCTGGAGCAGCAAGGCCAGAGGTCCCTGTGCCCAGGAGATGGATGAGCCACCTGGAGCAGCAAGGCCAGAGGTCCCTGTGCCCAGGAAATGGTTGAGCCACCTGGAGCAGCGTGGACTTGAGAGTTAACCTTTGCTCTTGCCGGTCTTTTTCCTCAGTAGTGGCCAGGCAGTGTGCCAGCGGGTCTGAAAGTGATATGAGTGACATTGTGGGAGTGAGCCCGTGGCTCCATTGTTGTCCCAGCTCAGGGCTGAGGATGAGAGGTGGGGGCTGCCTCATCCATTCTCAGAAGCTGTCCCTGAGCACTGGTTGTGGCTGTTGGCAGCATATTCTGTCCTAGAGCGGGATTTCCCTTGTGGATCTGTGAGTGCTCCATCCATTAAAGATTTGTCTTCCTCTGTGACTACTTTTTCGGAGAAACACTGGACAGATTGCAAACCTGCCCTGACAGAAGTCATGGGACCTTTTAAGAGAAGCATCACAGGACTCCACAGCTGAGCTCTAGGAAGGAAGTGGGGCTTTGGAGGAGAGAGAGTGGGCCTGCTAAAGAGATGCAGTCAGCCAGGCAGGCAGCTCAGGTCTTGCTGCTGGTTCAGAACCCCCTACCCCCAACTGAAACTTCTTTTCTTCCATGAGAAAATCTACTCCTTCCAGCTTCTTCTTGGGGTATTTTATCTGAAAAGGGAGTATTTGGTGCTGTGAAAATGGAATTACCTAGAGCCACCACAGGAAGGGACAATGACTTACATTCTCTGTCTGGGCTTGGAGCCTTCCAGAAGGTCTGGGACTCCCCTGAAGTTCTGATGGGACAGGCAGGGAAGGGAGCCTGTAGGTGATGACCTTGTGGTCAGCATGGTTAAGAGGAATTATCTTAGCTGTGAACAGTTTGTATTTGTGGTATATGTCAGTCGGCCTCCCTGGACTGGTGAAGGGGCGTGGATTTCCAGAGATGTGTACAGACAGCAACTCTCTTTACCCAGGGGTCATGTCGCTAAAATAGTGTGTCTCCCAGGAATTTCAGGGTGTCAGGGAGGTAGCTTTCAGCAGAACCCTACTAGATCTCCAGGGGAAGTAGCTTCTTAAGTGTGTGGATGGAGGCTCGCAGGGACTGGGTTTCTAGGAAGCAAGTTTTCCCTGTGTGTTGCTTAGTCCTTAAAATAGCGACAAACACGATTCAGTGATGGAGGAGGGTCATCTGTCTATGTGTTACTTTCATTGGTTAATAA
>LOJH01024754.1:0-18999 GCA_001685095.1 Ellobius talpinus
CAAAAGTGGTATTGCTGGGTCTTGAGGAAGGTTGTTTCCTAAATTTCTGAGAAACTGTCACACTGATATCCAAAGGGGCTGTACCAGTTTGCACTCCCACCAGCATACATTGCAATTCTTAACAGTAGCAAAATTACAGTTATGAAATAGCAAAGAAAAACATTAATGGGTGGGGTCACCACAACATGAGGAACTCTATTAAAATGTCACTGCGTTAGGAAGGTTGAGAAGCACTGCCCTAATCTTTCCATCTCTAACCTAGCTATGCATTATGCTTCGATATTAACAGGATTATAAAATTAACATTGTGTAATAGTTTCCATTATTATAACCTTTCTTCCATAGTTGCTCATGCTGCCTAGTGGCATCTTCAGCATTGACCTAAAAGAATTGTTTCTAAGGCCTTGAAATTCTTACAAGATTCATTCCTAGCATTTTCTCCAATTCTCTACACACTTGGAAATAACAAATGGGAAGAGAGGAGAAAAGGGAGAAAGGGGGAAGGTGACATTCCTTGATGACAGAGCTGTCCTCAGAAGTTCCAGGCATTGCTCAAGCAGCTTACAGGACTATTACAGTCTTGCTTCCACTAGTGAGAATTAGATGTGCTCAAAAGCTCATGTGGGAACAGCCGATTTGTCCTGCGCACCCACCAAGACCCCAGGGAACCCTCATTCTGCTATGCCTGGGCCAAATGGGTCACCAGAAGACTCCCCAGGAAATGGTCTTTGAGACCAAACAAACATCCCAAAAGCTATATTGAAGAAATGTTGACCTTTAACTAGAGAGAACAAATACGTCTAAGGAAGGACAGCTGACATGAGAATCAAGAGAGCCGGTCCCTGTGAAGGGAACAAGGGAGCTCTACTCAGCTGTTAAGAAGCCATAGCATCTGAGAGCGGGCGAAACGGATGGGCCTGGAGATCGTCATGTTAAATGAATAAGCCAGACTCAAAAAGACAAGTGTTGCAGTCTTCTTTCAAGAGCGGAACCAAATTATTTTAAAAGTAAATGAAGATTGAAGGGAGACAGTAAGAGAAGGGGCAGGAAATAGTAGGGGTTGGGACCCAAAAAATGTGTGTGAGGGTGACTACATTCAAGGTACGCAGTGTCCATGTGTAGAAATATCATAATGAAGCATATTGCTTTGTGATTGATGTACACTAATAAATTTTTCTAAAATAGAAAGGAACTTGGGATTAGTATTGTGTGGCATCCTTTCAAAGATCCTTACCTGAGCTTGAAATAAATTAACTTAAGTTCCTGAAGACAGAGGGCTGTAAGGCTTTTAAAAGTTGGTTACACTTTGGGGAGTCTAATAATTTTAGTATTAATAACAGGAAAAATGAAACTCTAAATGCATTTCAGTACATCTATTTAATATATATGAGATATACCATTTAACATCATATTATAAATAATATTATGCATAATATGCTGAGTTAGATACACTTGTTGTATGTAATAAAGACTTAGGCTGGCCTTTGTCCTTGGGTCCTGGGAGGGAACCTCTAACTCTGGGCTTTCTCAACTGGTAGGAGCGCCCGACACTCAAACTGGGCTCTCAGTCATACCTGAGGTTTTCTCAGTGAGATGACTCAGAAGTGGGCCTGCCCGTGCCACAAAGACCAGCTGTGTCTACATGACAGAACCCTAATAGACACTCGTGCACAGCTCAGTAAGTTTCCTGGGTGGCAGTGCACCCTGGAGGGTCAGGAGGGTGGTGAGCATTGGGGACCCCAAAACTTCATTTGTGGGTCCTGTCCTTGTCAATTGTGTCTCCACTTGCCACAATCTAGAGTCCTTTGAGAAGATAAATGAGAAACTCAGACCCAACCGAGAAATGCCTCCATCAGATTGTCTATAGACAAGCTTGTGGGGCATTTTCTTGAATAGGATTGATGTAAGATGGCCTAGCCCACTGTGGGTGGGACCATTCCTGGGCAGGAGATTCTATGCTACAAAGAAAGCAGACTGAGAAAGCCATGGGGAGCAAGTCAGTAGGGTTCCTCCTTGGTCTCTGCTTCAGTTCCCGTCTCCAGTTTCTTGCCTTGCTTGAGTTCCTACTTTGGCTTCCCTCAATGATGAACTCTGACCAGATGGGTAGGCCAAATAAATCCTCCCCCTCTCCCCGTAAGTTGCTTTTAGTCATGGTGTCTTTATTGCAGCAAGAGAGACCAAACAGAGACCCCTCCTGGAACTCATGTTTACATCATTGGAACACGCCTGTGTACATCATTGGAACACGCCTGTGTACATCACTGGAACATGCCTGTGTACATCACTGGAACACGCCTGTGTACATTACTGGAACACACCTGTGTACATCATTGGAACAYGCCTGTGTACATCACTGGAACACGCCTGTGTACATCAGTGGAACGCACCTGTGTACATCACTGGAACACATCTGTGTACATCACTAGACTGAAATCTGTATAAGTCCTTCAAGAGATTATAAAACATGGTAGGATGGTGTTAGCCCCAGTTGTAGCTTATAGCTTCAGTTTTCCTGAAGTCTGGATAGCCTGGACATCTCCAAGCTTAAGGCTAATGTCTGAAGGTCCCACAGTCTAGCCTCTGGTATTTGGTCTATCACTGTCCCCACTGATATATCGATTCTCAGATCTATTTCCTGCCTCAACCATAGGGATCTCTGAAGGAAAGACAGGCTCAGAAACATAGAGTCTGTGTCTTTCATTGATAGACTCATAAATCATTGTGCATGCCCAGAGAACTGAATTTATTCTATAAAACAAGAGGTCCCTTGACCGGCATGGAGAGACACTCCCATCAAGCCAAGGAACTAGAATCCTGGGACAGCATATCAAACACATTGAAATATTCTTATGGTTCCATATTAAATATAATTTTAATTTGGGGAAAACATTAAAATGTTCCTCATAATTTTGTTTTTGGAAATTTATCATTGAACAAGTCCTTTATAATTGATTGTTTTGTATCTTCTCAGCAAGCATGAGACAGGTATTCACTTTTTTGAGAAAGTGAAAAAAAATCTAACCTAAAAATTTCTCAAATGAAGCTATTATGGATTCTAAATTTAGTAATTAATGACATTTACAGGATGTTCTGTCCTCTCGATTTTTCGTCGAATTTGTCAGCAGTTTCAGTTTTGCAGATTTATTGTCTGCTTTTGCTGTCAGTTGCTTTTTGTCAGCTACCAGCTGCTGTGTAGGCCTGTCTCCTCAGTGAGGCCCACATTGCACTGCCCATGTCTAAGGAGTGGGACAGCTCTACCTGGCACCCTGCTGGGGTGACTACGACTGAGCACACATTCTACTATAAATGGACACGTTGGCTTTTATTGCCTGCTTTTCATTTCCTCCATTTCCTCATGCAAACAAAGAGCTGTTTATACCGTCCACCATCTTTCCTCCTCTTTGCTTGATTGACTGTTTTCAAGAGCAACTTGGAGGATAATCAGGCTGAGAGAGAAGGGAGTGCACGTGGCTTCAAAGGAAGAAAAAATAGGTTTCTCAGGATTAGAAAGAGCAGAGGTGGCCAGGTGCCATGTGATATGGCAGACCTCCGGAGTGACGATAGCGAGGGCTTCACAGGTCCTCAACCAGGCAAATGCCCCATGGACCTGGACTCACAGGCAGCAGACATACCTTCCCTGGAGCCGGCAGGTCACTGTGGTCTAGATATTAGAACAGTAGCAGGCTGAGGATTGGCATCCATATCTGCCATTCAGATTCACATATATGTCTGGAAAAGAAAGGGAGATTCCACAATGATCAGATTAAACAACCCCTCCATAGACCACGCTTGAATTGAGGCCCCAGTACAGCCACGGTAAGAGGCAGCAGGAACTTAAAGACTATTGGGTTGTTGCCAGGGATCGATGTCTTTCTCGTGGAAGTATATGTGCTAAGGCAAGATCAGGTTGTAGAGTGTAAGGCTGTCTCTCTTGTTTTGTCTCCTCCACGTTTCCGTTTTTTCTTCTTTTCTGCTGTTCTGACATAGTGTGAGACCCTCACTAGATGAAGCTATCCTGGGATGTCTGGCTTCCAGCACCAAAGCAAAATAAATTTATTTTATTAATTATCCATTCCTATGTATTCCATTAGAACGCCAGAAAAATCTACTATTATACTAGGAAAGGAAGAAGGCCATTCTGGAATAGGGGGGAAAGAGTTCTAATTAATTAGGTTCAGAGTAGCCAGTCAACCAAGTTCAAGCCACTGAATTTCCCATTCTGGGTCAGAACTCTTTCTCTGTGATCCAGATTTCACAGAGTGTGTGTGCATGTGTCCGTGTGTATAAGTACTATGTCTGTGCATCTGTGTGTATGTGTGTCTGTGTTTATGAGTGCTATGTGAGTGTTGTACGTGCGTGAGTGCTGTGTGCACATGTGTGTGTGTGTTGTTCTGCCTGATTCATCAGGCTATAATAGTCTCAGCTTCATGTTTAAGAATTTAACCCAAGCTTTGACTGTGGCTCTCAGATGGAAGGACGTTAGAGACCAAATAAGCAATACCCAGCATCCTTATGTAGACACAATCATAATGATGCCAACAAAGTAAAAACAGTTTTCAGAATATGTTTTTTTAAACAACTAACATGTAAAAGCTTAAGTACCATGATTGCCTATAAAGGTCCCATTTAAACTTCACGCCTAAGGTCTTCAGGTAATCCAGTCACTTCTGGCTGTGAGCCTAGCCTTCAAGGGCTGAGCCATCTCTCCAGCTCAGAAAAACCTAGTCTATTTTAAACATGGCCACAGAAAGATAGAAAAGGGGAAAAAGAGGCTTTGGGGCCATGGTTTTCTCAGGTCCCATGAACTTGCACAGGCAATGGCTACTTGGTTCTCTTCCTGGTGCTTGGTCCCCTGGGGAGAAGGGCTCTCAGCTCCCATTTTAATCCTGTCCTCAGCACTTGGCTGGTCTGAATGTAACCCATATGGTTGCGCCTGAGCCTTCTAATGAGTTCATCCTGAAGAGAGAAAATCATTTTGATCTACACTTAGCAAGCGTTCCTCTTTAATCAGCGTGCCTGGTTTCATTACACGGCTTGACGTTTCGGGGTCTGTCATTCTTGCTGCTCTCACACTGTAGAAAAATTAAAACCATTTTCAGCGGATACAAACAACTAGCTTTACTTTCTAAGCGCTGACTTTATGCTTTTTCACTTTGCTAATTTCTGTTTTAGAAGCCTAATTTTATGAGTTTATCTTACACATTTTCACCACTTAACTCTTCTTACCGAGTGCTGAACCTCTGGCATGCCAAAAGGAATATGAACACAAGAAACCAAAGCTCAACGCCAAGAGCAAGTGACGTTATGAAACTACTCGTAAAGCCTGTGTTTCCATGTTTCCAGTCTGGAACCCTGGCTATTCAAACATGAGGGATGCAGTGACGCTCACCCTCCCACGGGGGTGCTGCGCAAATCCCAGGTTCTTAGTTGAAGCAGGAAGAGAGAAAGTAAAGGAGGGTGCAGAAGTGGGGGGGCATCTGAAGCGCTTCTGTAGCTACCAGCACGTACGACGTAAAAAGAAACCCACACCACTTTTCTACACAGAGGCCATAGCAGGTTGCAGCCCAATAGTTAGCAAATAGGTTCCAAAGGATGTGGCCCTGTCCCAATAGAGGGTGTCCTGCTTAGGTAGTTTTTTTGTTTTCTCTTTTTCTTTTCCTGTCAACTTGACATGCATGGGAACCAAGAACCGCCTCCATCAGATTGGCTTATAGACACATGAAGCATTTTCTCAGTTGTTAACTGATACAGAAGGGCCCAGCCCACCTAACCCCAAACAGGGAAGCCTGAGCTGTGTAAGAAAGGTGGCTGAATGTGAGCCTGGGAGCAAGCCGGTAAGATGCATTCCTCCATGGTTGCTGCTCCAAGCTCCACCCCTGAGTTCCTGCCCAGGTTTCCTGTGACTATAAACTGTGACATAGGTGTATAAGCTAAATAGAGCCTTTCCTCTCCACAAACATAATGGATACACTTCCAGGCAGCTTACCCCTTCATGCTGAGCGTCCCAGTTGAGCCCACTTTGTCTACTGTGTGAGAGCAAATGTTACTGACTCTACGCTGGCCTCTTCAGCACTTCTGTCCCCACTGCTGGAGTGGAGATTTCTCTGCACTGTATTTCCATAGTAGCCTCCCATCCCTTGGGCTTGGCATAGTAGAATGGAGTAAGCATTGTCTGTCTCCAGCTTCAGATGTGGCTTTGCGTGTGCAGAAGCACTAACCAGGAAACAAATGTAAAAAAGGAAAAGTGTACAGTCATAAATAATACCTATGCAACATGTCAATTATTCATATGGCATTTATTTGCATTAGCTGTTATAGGCAATTTCAAACCCTAAGAGGTGTGGAGAAAGACTATACTTCACTGTCCATCAGAGTCCTAGCCTGTGGGTCCCCAGGGAAAACCTGACCTCTCTTCAAATTGATACAAAGGTGGAGCAGGTCCCTTTGATCCCCTTAAGTCCCGTGTTTGCAGCCAGAGATATGCTGGACTTTGGTGGTTAAGCTTAGGTTATGTGCTATGCACCCAAGCCTAAAGACACCCCAGACGGATGGGATCAAAAAAATAAATGTTACCCTGAAGGAAGATCTGGGTGCTCTCTGCAAAATGACAATTTTTGCCAGCTTCATGTCCTAAATAACTCTTTAAAATTCAAAATTACAATGAAAATTACATACAATTTTGTTTTTCTTCAAATTACATATTTTTAAATTATATTAAAAAAGGAAAATGTGAACAACATAATAGGAAGCAGGTGACGTTCACAAACATGCAGTTTAGAGCAGAACAAAATGTACAAACACAGGAAAAGATGTTTGGTCTTACACACAATAAACTTGAAACAAGAAAGTACAGAACTAAATGTCATTGCTTAATTTTAAAAGTACTTCGAATTATGGGATTCCCAGGGAGATGGGAAAAAGCTTTGGAAGTGTGAACTGGCATAAAAGGGTCTATGATGTAACCACCACAACCCAGAGGCATGACCCAACCAGCCCACTGCTAGGGGCCAGTCTAACAAGTGCACTGACAAAAGCTCCCTACATGTGTAAGGGCTACTCCCTGAAGAACAGTTAAACTATAAAGAAACCAAATGACCCAGCGTCACCAATCACAGAGCAAGGAAATTAGAATTCACCTATCTCATGGAATACCAGGAGGGCACTAAGGGGAATCAGAGGGATCCATTTGGGGAAAGAAATCTCAGACAGAGAAGAAGGTGAACATTAAGTATAGGGCACACATTACGATGACACCTAATATGTGAGCAAAAATATATGTCTTTATGTGGCAATGTGGGGAGTTTTCTAGAAATAATCATGGACAGTTAGTAGGAATTGCTTTGTTGAAGGAAAATAAAAAGTGCCAGGCATGGTGGCACATTCATGTAATCTAAACACTAAGATGGTAGAAGCAGGGGGTTGCTAAAAGTTCAGCACCAGCCTGGTCTACAGAACGAGTCCCAGATCAGTCAGGACTGAAAGAGTTCTTTCTCATTTCTTATATCAGATACATTTCTCTATTTTCTGACATTTCTGAGCCTGGAAATAGGAAACATGTTTGCTTTTATTTTCAAAAGGAATTGTTGAGTCGGGAAGCCTACAAATCACCTTTTGTTTTCTTCCTTGTATTTTTCAGATTTATCAAAAAGGTAACAGTTTATATCTTTAGGTACATATTCTAGAAAAAAGAAGACATTACTTACGTGTCGTTTGTCCTCACTGCAACATGGACAACAGACTGGAAGATAAAATACAGTGAGACACAAAAGTGGGAATTTACTACGTAATAGCCAGCGTATACAAAATCTCCTGTATGTTGCTGTAAAATAATCCTTTTGTATACTATAAAGATTTGGCACTCAAATTGGTGTAATAAAAAGCCAACAGGTCAACAGCCAGGCCAGAAGTATAGGCAAGACAACCAAACTAAGGATGCTAGGGTGAAGAAGGGAGGAGTCTTGGGAGACGCCAGCCAGATGCAGAGGACAGGACACATTGAGGTAACAAGCCATGAACCATGTGGCAGAGGGTAGATAAAAATATGGGTTAATTTAAAGTGTACAAGTTAGCTAGTAACAAACCAGAGCTATAGACTGGTCATTTACAATTAATATTAAGTTTCTGAGTGGTTATTTGGGAGCAATGCTGGGACAGGAAAACTCCGCCAACAATATATGGTTCTCAGTTTCACTCATTGTCCTTCTAAACCACAATGTGGCATGTGTGCCTTTATTACCCCTATGTCACAAGTGGGATGTGTAAGTCTGGGGAGAATCAAGTGACTTGCCTCAACTTCTGCCTTGAATAATGCGCCAAGACTCTGGGAGTTATATACAGCCATGCTCATCCTCAATTTAGCATAGTTCTAAGGTATAATTTATACTAAAATGTGAATATTGATACAAAAACCATCTCTCCACAGGGCTAAATTACAGAATATTTATGAGTTACTGAGTGAGTACCTTAACTCTTAAGCTTCCTACCCAAAAAATGATTCTATAAGATAACCCTGCATTTTGTATGGAGGAAATCAAATATAAAATATATTTTTTAAAAAACATGACAGTTCTCAAGTCCCAAGTATTGTCAGTTTAAGGCACAGGCTGACAGAACTGACCACTGTGCCCTTCTGACCAGATGGAGGACTTCCACACTGAAAGAGTTGGTGGCCTTCTCTTGGTCCTAGTGGCAATCGGCAATCAGCCCCTATAAACTACTCACAGCCTCAAAGACAACTGTGAAGTAAGAGTCTGGGAAAGCCAAGGTGGTTAAATGATTTCCCTAAGAGCACCAGACAATCTCTGGTAAGTTGAACTCTAAGGAGAAGTTTCTTGCTTTCCAGCCACAGGCAGAGATCTCAAAACGAGGCTCCTCCGGAATAAATTCCACATTGGTCCTTGGACACTTCACAGCTGCACTCTCAGACTTAAAAAGACAAATGTCTTCTCTGACTGGAAAAATATGCTTCTCTGGGAGAGAAAGACTTTCTCCAGAAAGTAACCTAAGCACCTAGTATGACCACCTCTGTCGTTACAGTAGACGTAAGAGACTGGAGCCCCAGGGCAGTGCTATGGTCTGAGTGTTCATTTTATCATTGGAGATGGTGTTTGGTTTGTTCTGCGGTGACTGAATACCTAAGAAGAAGCGATGTAAGGGAAGATGGGCCTATATAGCCTCACTGTGTGTGTCCCACTCCAGGTTCCTGCCTCGAGTCCCTGCCCCATCTTCCCTCAATGACGGACCATAGCCTATGAAGTGAAATAAGCCCTTTCTCCTCCCTGTTGCTTTTGGTCTTAGTGTTCTATCGCAGCAATAGAAACCCTAAGAAAGTGTGTAACAGGAAATTGTCCATCGTGATGGGGAAGGCATGGCAGCTGAAGCATCGGGTGACTGATCACATCGTACTCACAGCCAAGAACATGGCCAAGCTATAAAGCCTGTACCCTGAACTGGCACCTCTTAAATGTTCCACAACCTTCCAAACTGGTCCCACCATGTGAGGATGAAATGTTCAGAGACGTGAGGCTGGGGAAATATTTCACGTTCACACCGCAGCGCTTGGCCTGCAAGTGCAGAAGGATTTAACGTGCAAGTGGTCTCTCCCAAAGCACTTGGTGATTCACTGGAAATGAAACATAGATTAGTATGGAGCGGTCAGGACTCCCCAAGTGAAAAAGAACCTCACAGTAAAGCCTCAGTGTCATTAGCATGTCACATCAGAAACACAGGAACACTTTGATTGGTGTCACAACTTACTAAACGACAGCAAATTCCCAAGGTGTGATAATTTTGGTGGCAGTGGTATGTCAGATGTTCCCAATTTCCTCAATAATTCTGCTGAAGATGAACACAGCTTCTTTCATTTCAGCCATAATTGGATCCCATATTGCATACCGCACAGAAAATCTACCTAGCCATCTACCTACCTGTCTGTCTGTCTACACATCATCTATCTATCTACATATCATCCACCCACCTATCATCTTTCTATCTGTCTATCTACCTACCTATGTAGGTGATGGAAAGGGTGTAAAGGATTAAGAGACCACATTAGAGTTCAAGACGTTTTAAAGGCCCGAGAAGAGGAAGCTGGTAGAGATTCAAAGGATGTCTCTTAGCTGCTGCTGTTGTTGCTGCGACTCAGGCTACTGCTGGCCACAGGTTTGAGAGCAAAGCTGCAGGCTTGAGTCAAGCTGTGGAGAGGAAAGGGCAGAGCTGGACCGATGAAGGACTGGATCTCAGGTGCAAGAACGTAAACAGGAGGAGAAGCAGATAGCAGTTAAACAGGCTGCATCTGCAGAAGGTGCAGAGCTGACCTGAAGCCCCTGAGATACCATCTACCTCTTTACAGAGTCCTAGTGAGAGTCGTACCCTTTCCTTGGCCTGGCGTGTCCAATAAGTTTTTAATCTTTGGTTTCTGTGATATGATCCTAATATGCCGATATACCACTAGAGTCCCAAATTACCCAAATAAGTTTATAAGTTGGCACCCTTTCTACTCATAGGAATAAGCCATTTTTCAGTGCATGCTGCAAGGTTGTACTGGATAGATGGTGTAATTCACGTGTTCACCCAGGTTCAGTGGGTCCCATTTTTAGTATTGAATCAACTGTTTAAGCAACTTAGGACAGGGAACAGCCTTCTCTTAACACCAGAACTGCCACTTAGAGAAAGAAATTTTTCCTAAAACTCACTGATATTAGATATCTAAGACTAAGACCCTTTAACATCATCAAAGTAATGGTTTCCATAGAAATACTGCAAAGGAGGATGGTGAGTATGGCAGGAAGCTGTTTGGAAACTCTGTTTTAGGGTATGATAACAATGCTAACTAAAAATCAGAAGACTCTAGCCAATCTCTTAACCCCAAATCTGCCCTCCTAGACGCCCAAGTAGAGAAAATGTCTATTCCTTTTGCTGGAAAAATGTGCCCATACTAGCTGGCCACACTAGCCGGGACCAAACTACGGCACTCCATTGCCTGTTCTGCTATCTCTAAGGCCAAGTTTCTCCAAAGCAAAATGTTAACCTCACTCACTCTAAAAGCTTGAGAAGGCCAGTGAATTCTCTCCAAGATTGTGGGGATACACAGAAGGTGACTGGCTCACTCCAGTTCTTTTAAACATCTGTCTCTTTCCCAAAGTCGCAGCACATCTGGAAGAAGGACAGTCAGTGGCTTCCTATCTGGACTCTTTCTTCATGCTTTTTCATCTACCTCTATAGGCTCTTCCAACTCCTCTTTGACCCTGGACATTCACAGCTGAGAGGTCAACAGAGTCTCAGGACAAAACAAGAGAGCCAAAGCCAGGAGGATGGGAGCAACATTCACACCAGTGAGATCTGCCCAATTCCCACAAGGCAGAAGGGCTTGAAGTTGAGCTTAGTTCCCCCTTGATAGTTGGCAGGATGCAGGGGCTGCTATTTACATCTCCCCCTTGTCTTTGCTGCTGTTCTATTGCTGTGAAGATACCATGGCCATGGCAACTTACAAAAATAGCATTTAATTGGGGCATGCTTACAGTTTCAGAGAGTTAGTTCATGATCATCATGGTGGGGAGCATGGCGGCAGGCAGGCAAGCATGGTGCTGGAGCAGTAGCTGAGAGCTACACCCTTGTACATCCTAGCAAGCAGGAGGCAAAGAGAGAGCAAGTTTTGGCCTGGTGTGAGCTTTTGAAACCCCAAAGTACACCCCTAGTGACATACCTCCTCCAATAAGGCCACACCTTCTAATCCTTCCCAAAAAGTTCCACCAACTTTGGACCAAGCATTCAAATATATGAGCCTGTGGAGGTCATTCTCGTTCAAACCACCTCACTCATTTCTGAGTTTCCTAGAGTGGAAATAATAGTATAATACAATGGTTCCCAACCTTCCTAATACTGAGACTCTTTAATACAGTTTCTCATGTTGTGGTGACCCCAGCCATGAAATTTTTTTTGCTGCTACTTCATAACCATAATTTTGCTACTTCATGAATAGTAATGCATCTGTGTTTTCTGATGGTCTTAGATGACCCCTGTGAAAGGGTTGTTCGACCCCCAAAGGGCTCACAACTCACAGGTTGAAAACCACTGGTATAACAAGCAGAAACTAACAGTATAAACAACACTATCTGGTATGATGAAGCATTTGGCACTGAGCCTCACACTTAACAAGGGTTCAGTCAGTGTCTTCTTCCAGTTACTATCTCCAAATGCCTGCTCTTCCCCCCTAAGAGTCTAATGTAGCTAAAGCCAGGAAAACACAAAGATGACATCATTTGTCCAAATGCTGCTCATCCTGTGACTAAGGACTAACATTATTTCAGCATCTGATCTGCCAAGGCCCTTTGTATGTCTGGAATTCAGCTCATGCGACATGCAGTTGACAACTCAACTGGACCATGTCTTGCCGAACATAGAGAGTCCACATGATTGATGTCACAACAGTAATATATTGCTTAAAATATTTCTAAGTGAATGTCTTTCCTGGGACATTAACCACACAGTTCTCAGGCCACATCAAGTAGCAGTGGTGAGTCTCTGGCTCCAGCTCTTCAGCAGAGTCCACCACACTAAATTCCTTCATGTTCCAGCTATAATATCTTGAGAGACAATGAGTGTGTGCACAGGTGCACACATGCGCATGCGCATGCGCAT
The DNA here is from genome assembly GCA_001685095.1 of Ellobius talpinus. Taxonomy (NCBI): domain Eukaryota; kingdom Metazoa; phylum Chordata; class Mammalia; order Rodentia; family Cricetidae; genus Ellobius; species Ellobius talpinus. The sequence continues at coordinate 12,640 of LOJH01024754.1, forward strand.
GTGCACACACACACACACACACACACATTTCTTCAGGGTACCCGAGGTGCACTTTGTTCCAAAGCTTTCCTTCCATCCAGGCCTCTAGAAAAAGGAATTGATGTTGTAGGGCTAGAAACTTGGCAGGAGAAAGAGGGGAAAGATGATGAGAAAGGATTTGATGGTTAGTAGAAATGAGTATCAACAATGAGATTTCATGGTTGGGCCATGGGGTAGCTGGACAAAATGACATAGACACTTCTGACATCACGCCACCACTGGTGAACAACCCTTCTATAGAAGGTACACCCAATTTACAATGGTGCAAATGAAAAGTAGAATAACTTCTTATGTAATGTCAAGTGTATGTTCTCCTTTGTAGAATGTCTTTTTTTCCTCAAATCTGCCTGACTTTATTTCATGTTTTGCCTCTCCTCCGTTCTATAATGAAGCACTATTCTCAACATCTAGGCAAGTGTTTTCCACACATGACCTTAACCCACCCACATGTGTTGACCTGTGTTGACATGAAAGTGTTTAAGATGCATAGTTTTAGCAAGAAGGGGAGCTATTCACCAACTTCCTGAAGTAGCTAATGAATTCAAGACCTCATAAGCTGAAACCTGGGGGTATCATAGGGGAAACCCCAGGTGCTGTAGGGACCCCTGCCTGAAGCCAGGGCCTGGCTGCCATGTACTGCTCTCAAAGACAGTGTGTACTGGCAGATGGTATTTGTAGCTTTGGGTTCATGCAAACTTTCCAGGAAGGATGCTAGGAGGGAGCACTCATTTGCAGGTAAGTATGTGCCCTGGCACAGAGAGATCTGCCTGTGTCAGCTGGCTTTTTAATGATACTCTTTTCTCTTCCAAAGCCCGCCTTTCTCATCCTCCATGAATGCAGTGTCCTAAAACAAATGACAAGCTTCAGGTACACAGAACCCACGTTGCCTTTTCCAGCCATTTGCAATGTAAATCCGAGAAGCTGGGAGAGTCCTCTGTAAAGTGCTAAGGCTCACAAGTATTTGTTCTGCTGAGCAGAGATCTGGCTCTCCCAGCCAAGAGCAGCCCAGGGAGGCCTGGCCTGCATCGCTCGGTCACAACGAGATGTTTAAACAACTTCAGCTCTCTAGATTATTTCATGGAAGTCTTAGGATGGAATGAGACTGTGGGATAAAATAGTACTTTTTCCTTCAGGCTCTCGTAGGATCAGAAGAACTGTATCATGATGGGCAGGATCTGTCCAGCCTCCAGGGCAGCTCTGCTGAGCCCGGGGTGCTAAAATGAGTCTGGAGGAAAAGGAGATGCTAGCAATGACCTCAGTCTGGCTGGAGTCTGGGGCATGCAAAGAAGGAGGAAATGGAAAAGGAAAGAAACAGAGGAAGGAAGAAATACTATCTCCAAAGGCCACAAGCCTTTGTCCCCCCACACACACCACCACCACCAAGATGCTCCATCTGCTCTCCTCTCCTAGGCTTCCCATGGGTTAGCCACACCCACATTCCCTGCAAAGCTCAGACTTTGTCCATATGCCACCTTGACTTATTCTCCCTAGCTTCTTTTCTAGATGATGCCATGTCCTCTTCAGAGCCCAGCTGAAGAGGCTCTTCTTTAGAAAGCTGCTCCCAAACACACCTGCCTAGTTTCTAGTCCCCCTAGGAGGCTCTCAGAGGGCCCTGTACCCCTTCTGTCTCTCTTTCCAATGGTTAACAATTTTAGAATTCATGGTCTCTCTTCTCCTATTTGTAAGCTATGGGGAGCAGGAGCTGGAAATCATTTTGCTTACTGTTTTGTCTTACTGGTGTGCTACAGGTGGTTGATAAGTAACAGAATAAACAAGGGCATAGAAGAATGAATGAAGTCAAGACTCGACCCAGCCTGCCCATGCTTGTCTCAAAGCATGTTTACTTGCCCATTCTACTGAGATAAGAAGGGCTAGCAGAGACCCAGCAAGCCAGAGTGATATGAGACCACAGGGCCTTGCTCACATCATGTGAATGTCATCTAATAATAAGAATGATGTATACCCCTGTCAGTATTTGATATGGTGACCCATAGAAGAACCTGCCCTGACGCATAGGAAGCCCTTGAACAATAGTAAGCGAAATTAATGTCTTATGATTTTGCGTCTTGATCTGATACCTCAAAACATGTTATAGGCCCCTAGTTAAGAGTCTTGGTTTCTCTCTATTCCTGTCCAGGAATCTGTGCTTATGTGTTTGTCTGTCTGCCTGGAACCTTCCATAGTTACTAAACATTGATTGTGATCTTATCCTTGCCCATATCTTACTCTCTCAAGGTCCCCCCAATGCGTGCATGCACACACACACATACACACACTGTGACATAGTAGTCCTGATGAATTCCAGATCCTTGTACTGTCAACGATTTAACAGAAGCCCATAAGAACTATACTAAATCTGCACTTAACTTTAAGGTACTTTCAAGGTGTTTTTAACTTTTATCTACAGATACCTATAATTTTCTCCAGGCATCCAGTTTTCAAAGCTAATAAGAAAGACAAAGAAAGCATCAGTTGAGAACTGGAGTTCACTTGGTCGTGGTGCAGAAGCCTGTACCCTGAAACTTCTGCATGCACCAAAAATCCCTTAGAAAGAGGGCCCAGAAGAGCCTTCAAGGGTTAGATAAAAAGTGTAAAAGTATTTGGATTTTTTTTATTTGTTTGTTTTGTTTTTCAGATTGATAATCATACAGGGAAGAAATTCTTTTTAGTCTAAACCCAAAGGACATGTGTCGGCCTGACTCTGTTTTTAGAGCATCCTAGCAGAAACTTTGATGGTTCCAGGGGACAAATTGTCAAGATTCAGCTTCAGTCTCCTGACTGTGATAGCAAGTGGTCACAGGCAGCCTCAGTTTAAAGCCAAGGACCCTTGTAGTTGCTGCTCCAAGAAGCCATAAACATATGTATCTTTGGAAAACGCTCATGTGTTTTCAACTTCCTGAAGAATTCTTGTAAAATATAACTGAACCACATGACCCTTTGTCCTGGGCTTTTATTCCACTAATGGACAAATTGGGAGGAGGCTGAGAACAAATGTGCTATTAATTACCCAGATGCCTTTTTAATAGAGCCTTGGATTAGTCTTTAGCCACTAAACATTGTCCAGAAATTTCTTAATAATGTTGGTGTGCAAAGCATTCCTTCCAGGAGGATAAAGATCTCATTGCATGGCAGACTGAGGGATGTCAGGTTAGCACAGGAGACAACAGACAAAGAGAGGGTATTATACAGACTGAAAAGAATGACAGGCCATATCTGAGCTGCCCGTTCTTCCAGCAATGGCAGATTTTCTAATTCACTGCAGATTCTCACAAAACTGGGTGGTCAGCTTTGCAAAAAGGCAACAGTGGGGCTATTGATTCTGGGTGGGAGCAACCTAATTCTGAATTAACCTGAATTGATTCAGTACAACAGAGAGTCTTGGTATCGGATTAAAATTAGGATTAATATGTCAAATGCGAGGTCAGGATGTTAAGCCCCAGTGCTTAACGACCTACAGGAAGAAAGCAGAAGTTGGTGCAGGCAGGGCTTTTAGTTAGAAGATAATTTGTTCTTTTAGAGTCTAGAAAAACTAATTCAAAATTCACTGGTGATATAGTTAGTGTGTGTATGGGTATGGGCAGTATATGTGTGTATATGTGAGTATGTACATGTGTGTGAGTGTGTTCAAGTGGATGCTTGCGAAAAAGTGTACGTTTGTGTCTATGTTTTTAAATATTTGCATGCATATATGACAGAGAGAGGGGGAAGAGAGAGAAAGAGAGAGGGGGGAGAGGGAGAGAGAGAGACTGACTTTCGTCTGACATAGTTATAGCTGAGAGACAGTCTGGCTCATTATCTGTTCCTACTTTTGTAAAATTGTCTTGCCAGAGGCCAAATCTGTTGCTTTAAGTTTTCCACAGAGCCAGTGATTAACTCTGCGCACACTCCTCCACAGACACAAGACCCTTTACAGGAGCCTTCTGCTCACTCCTGCAGGATGTAAGCCACCATTTTCAGTATGTTTTGCCGGCAGCTAGAAGAATGAATTCATTCGTGTTTAGGGAAACAGAGGAGAATAAATAACCTTGACATGGAGATTTAAAACACCCCTTTGTTTCCAAATCATATTAAGAAACGTCCACAGATGTATGTCTGCAGAGAAGAACACAGGGCTTCATTTCAAATAGTCGTGATACGACCAAGGAAGAGAGCATGAGTGAGCTCTTTTGGAAACAATAGAAAGAAAGTGGCATTGCATTGGAATATGCCTTTTCCTTCATGGTTTGAAGTCACTGTGATGATTTTACTTCTTCTGTACAGCCTTTTGCATGTTTTCCTCTCCTCGTCTGAAAAGAAGGAAGAATAAAGGGTTACCGTGGTCTTTTGTAGTCATTTAACACATTCAAGGGGACTTTGCTTTATTTACAGCAATGTGGTGTTTAGTGCCCAGATCGTGACAGTTAATAAAATCCACTTCCCACTCTGCCTGTTTGATTTTCCTCTATTCTCCTTGTCTCATTACCAGAGTGTACCACGGATAATGGAATGTTTAATCTACTTAGGAGAGCTGCAGTCTGCAGGCTTCCGGGTGCCTTCACCTAGGCAGAAGGTATTTGCAGGTCTCTAGACACCCATAATCATAAGAAAATTCTGACTTATTGTGTCAGTTTGAGGCTTAGCCTGCCCAAGGCCCTTTGCCAAATCCTACTAACTGAACAGTCTCTCTTTTCATTTTCTATTTTTCTCCTAGCTTGTTATCCTAGGAGCCACCTGCCTGGGGTTCTGGCACCTGGACACTGGCCCCTGGTGGCAAAGATTAGAAAGATGCAGAGGCTCCTGAGCATCTCAGTGTCCCTTAGCTGGACCATTCTCTCAGGGAACCAGCCTATCCTGAAACCCACCAGTCCTGAATTCCATTCCCAGAGTCCTGTGAGGCAGCTCAGTCAATGAATGTTAGGTTATGACTGTGAATCCACACTCTGGAATGGCAATGGGATGGTAACCAGAACTGCTGGGAATTGCTGCTACCGGAGACACTTCCAGGCAAATCCCATAGCCAGGGCTTCTGTTCATGGTGGTTGGAACTTGGGATGCTTGCTAGAGCCTTGTCATAAGAAGAACAAGGGCTTTACAGCCAGGCTCATGTCAACATGGACTCCTTTGTTTACCAGTTGCTTGAGCTGAGCTTCCCGGCCCCCACCCCAAGTTCTCAGTTTGCCCATTTGCAAAAGTTGGATAACGATATTCTGTTCTGAAAGACTATTGTGGGAAATATATGTGAGAAATACCTGGAATTTAAGTACTCAATACATGTGTGCCAGCAGAAAGTTGTGGGGTGCTTATATATACTGTGTCTGTATTTTTACTTTGAAAATGGTATGCTCAAAAATGTGTCCATTATAAGTGACATGAGACAAAAATGACAGAATATGGAAAGTCAAGATTGACCCCAAAAGATCTGGGTCCAAAAAGCAGCATAGTCATAGTGCCTGCTACGTGTTTGCGAACCTTCTCCTTGAAGCTCTCAATGAGAATGGAGCGAGAACATAAATGTGCCCTTCCATTGTTTTAAGCCCATGAGCTGCTTGGCTGTGGCTGTGGGCTGTAACTTCCAAAGGGTAACGGCTAGCACCCAATCTCATCTCTAAATAAACGCAGACAGCAGGCAACACTGACAAGTGACCAAGTGTTGGAAGCTGTTTGTTTACACAGACGTCCTCCAAAGCTGTGCTTCAGCTAACAATCACGCAAGCTTTGTACCATCACAAAAGCTGGAGCGGCGTTAGGTAGCGTCTAGACACCTTTGATCAAAAAACGGCGATTAGGGGCTGTCTAATTTACTAACACAATTTTCTTTCCTTTTCTCCAATTATTTCTCTTTGCAGCTTGTCTTTTAGGATTCAGTTACAGCACTTGCCCTGCTTACTCAGCAGACATGCACCATTTGGGGGATGCCATGATTGCCCTGTTCAAGATTAAATTTTGAAGACAAAAGAGTCAAGTTTCATTTCTATTTACTATAATTCTATGAGACTTTACACAGCTCTGTAAAGACCAACTCAGCACCCACCGGTAGCATATGTTCTTCAATTTAAACATGTCCTGACTGGTACCAAGTCTCAATAATTGCTCTACCAAGCATTAGTCACAGCTTGGTAAAGTCAAACCATTATCAACCAAGTAAATAATACCCTTAGGATAACACGGAAGATAGCTTTAAGACCTATAATAAACCTGTGGCTAATTATAGAGATTCAATAGGTGCAAATTAAGAATGATAAATTATTATAACATAAACTATCAAAGCATCACTTTTATATATTCTAGTAAGAGCCCCAATACCACAAAGCAGTCTCAGTCTCTCTCTCTCTCTCTCTCTCT
>LOJH01024755.1:5956-16374 GCA_001685095.1 Ellobius talpinus
GTGTGTGTGTGTGTGTGTGTGTGTGTGTGTGTGTGTGTGTGTGTGTGAAGGTGGCCACCCAAGTCTTTGGGTCACCGCTGCCTCCTGACTGATGGAGCTCAGATCTCAGAGCTGGGAGGGCACCTGCTTGCTCTGCCAAAGCAAACCTGTCCCTGCACGGGGCAGATGGCAAAGGAAGTGGGGCTCTGCACACAGGGGTTCTGTGCTTCATTTAAACGGTCTCAAATAACCAGTTTACAATGATGGGATGTTCTTAGGCACTGGGGTAGCAGGAGGGCTGAGGCTCTACTCCAGATCCGCTGAACATTAATATGCATCGCAGCGGAGTTCTAGAAACCAGCCAGCTGCACGTCTGGCCGGCCCTTGCTCTGGTGGTCCTCGGCCGACAGGACTCTGAACTGCTATTTGTTATCTTTAGGCCTGAGAAACCATCTGGTTTTGATTCAGGTGGCCTCAGGCTTGCCTCAGGGGTGAAAAGGGTGCACATTCAAATTGAATTTCTCACAATTTCCAAGTCAGAAGGAGCCTAGCCTTCCCACAGGGTGGGCAGCCCCTGGCCTCTGCAGCCTGGCATAAATCAATTTCACCTGTGTGGCTGAATGTGCACATGTTAACTTAATGGAACAACTGTGCAATCAGATAGCTTCTCACATGCTCTGATGCGATGAGAAGAGGTGACCTCTGGTTGACCTGTTGTGTCCCATCTCTTGGGGTGGGGGCTGTGGTTCTGGGCGCAGGTAGATCAGGTGGTAGGAGTCTTTGGGCTAGGCTCAGATCTGGCAAGTCTGGACAAGGAACAAAGTCCTATATCACAACTGAATACGTGGGGGAGAAGGAAGGTTTCTAAGTGTGAAACAGGCCTGATTGTGAACCATTCAAATTGAAACGTCTCCCCACTTTAGATGAAAAGTGCTCACACACTTCTGATGTTTACTTTCAAGGTCAAAGCTTGAGCAAGTGCTCGCTTGTCACCGTGCTGAGTGGCGATGAGCGGCCTGCTCAGTAGGGTGGGCAAGGCTGAAACATCAGCATGTTATAAACAAAATCCTCTTAACTATGAAAAATAAATCTAAAACAATTATGTGTGTTTAAATGATACCCAGGCAAGCTAAATTATAGCCTATCATCATGGTTAGTAGTCCTTTATCAAAATCAAGTGTCAAATGAACAAACAGAAGTTGAATCTAGGGCTGGAGGTGAAGAGATCCTTCTAGTTAAACTCTCAACACTGAAAACAAAGAGAAAAAAAGGGGGGAATAGTTAAATCTAATACAGGGATAATAAGCAAAAAACTGATGGGCCAAATCCAGTCTGCAGCCTGTTTTTATGAATAAAGTTTTATTGTCACACAGCCACACCATTTGTTTAATCATTATCTGCAGCTGTTTTCTCAGTGGTTAGTAGTTATAATAGGTTGCTGTCTAGTTATTTGTAGATGTTCTGACATACTATGGTTTAATTTTCTTTCAGTTGAAAGGGGTATTAGCCTTCTTTTATAAATAATACTCAGTACAGTCTAGGGCTATATATTGAGATAGAACACATGCCTAGGATGTTTTCTATCCTAGGGGCCCTGTGTTTGATGGGTAGCAACAAAGAAAATAAAGGTTTCTAAAGATAATTAAGGTTTAGCAAAGGTAGCTAGTTCCACTAGGGAGGCCCAGGGAGAGTTCCGGGTGAGGCAGCAGTCTCTTCAAGAATTGTTCTTGTACTCAATGAAAATGAAGCGAGTTTCCTCTTCAGAGAAACAGCAGTGAGTGTATCCTGGAAGCAGTCAAGGCGGACATCTGCAAAGGCCTCAGCGCTGGCCAAAATTTGGAAGCTTTTAGTAGCAAACACACACAGGCTGAGCTTTTGTTTGTTTGTTTTTGTTTTGTTGGTTTGTTTTGGGAGTACCGGCGTCAGCATCTTGGGAGGCTGTCATTGGACGGCTGAAGGCTGTGTGAAAAGGCAGCTTGTAGCAATGCTTTCAGGGCAGGAAAGGCCAGTCCTTGTAGGAGTTGGCCATTTGAAGTTCTTTTGGAGGAAATGTGGGAAATAGAAACAGCATCTGACTCAGAATGGATGCTTGCTTGATTCTGCTGTGCCTTGACTCACGTTTCCCTTTAGAAGGCAGAAGACAGCCTGATCCTGGGCTCGTTCAGTGACAAACAGACCACACAAAACAAAGATGGCCGTCTGTGAGCCAGCAGCGCCACCAGTGTTCTGATCTCCACGGGACAATTCCAAGGAGTCAGTTAATGGCCTTGCTGCAAAAGAGCCTCAGGGGTCCCCCAAGCTTGACCCCCAAACATGAACTCTACCTGAACTGATCTTTTTTCATTTCTCTTCTTTTTTGAGGTTTGAAAACATTTAATCAACTCCCCTCCCAGGACATTTGATTTCTGTGCACTTTTGCACTTCTGGGCTCCATCTGGGGGGAAGAAGGTGCCAAAACCGCCATGCAAAAAGGCTGCCCTGGAGGTATTTTCAGTCGGACTAGAAGCAGCAGGTAACGGAAATCTTCTGAGACAGCTTGTTCTCGGGAGGGTTTCCTGTCCAGTTCTGCTGACTGAGGCATTCCCAGGGTTTGGATAAACTTTGGCTTAACAAAAATGCACTTTGATAGCTGCCTCGTGGTTCTAATTGCAATTAAAATGCTAGAAGCCCTGGCCTCCTCTCACGCCTTTGGCCGGGCCTGGAATGTCCCATGATATAAGAGCGTCCTGGACTCTCAAAAGCCTGTAGCTTCCCTTGTAGGATCTCTGGACTGCAGTTGCGACACTGGCTTCAGATACTTTCAGTTTAGTCACTGCACATCGGCAGGACATCAGCAATGTTCCCAGCCTGTGCTTGGAGCTGGGGACAGAGCCTGGTATCCCTAAATTGCAGGGAATCCACTTGGCAGAAGAGGCAAATGGCTCTTCCGCAGATTGCCGGTAATGTTAGCAGCTCAAATTAAGCCCTCTGGGGAGGAGCAAGAGCAGAAGACAGACAGGCACTCGGAATTGGGTGTTTTGTTTTGTTTTGCCTAATGGAGTACAAAGTTGCTTCCCCCAAACCAACTGTTTTAAGGGGTAATTTGCTTGAATTATCTAAGTAAATGGACTGGAAAGCAGTGGGTAGGTGGCAATGCTGAGCTCACTTAACGGACTGCTGATGTGTCTAAGGAGCCCTGTGCCGAGAAGGATTCTGAAGTTACGTTTGCTCTCCCCGGGAAATAAGAACGCTGCTGTGGGTTGGTGTAGGCCTTGTGTGGAGAGGAGAGCAGCGTGCATGCCAGTCCTGCAGAAGCAGAAGCAGACCACAGCCCAAGAATGCGTCGATGCAGGGTTGACTCAAAGCTCAAAACAGACAAACTCAGCTGCAAGCGTGAATGTCAACAGAATCCTTTGTAACAAGGACCTTTCTTGCATTGATCTGTGTGAGCCATGGATCAAATACTCATCTCAAAATGTAAGCAAGTCTTAGAGGCAAAGTCAAAGGCAGTAACAGATTAGACTATTGATGTATATACTAAAGCGTCCTAGTCTGCAATTTTATGAAGGGTCTCTGCTGGGTTTAGACACTATGTCCCAAAAAACAACCAAAAGAAAAGCCATGTAAGAGCCCGCAGATGATCTGCTGTGTGTTGGGTAAAATCAGGGAATTACTCTCAAACTTGAGACCTGCCAAGACCAAGTGGGGGATTTTTGAGAAGAAACATTGCCTTGCCAAGAGATGTGGCATAATCGTGCTCATTGAGAAATGAAATTCCCAATTAATTTTGGAAGATTGAAAGGCCAGCCAGGGCCATCCTGACAGCCAGTTACCAGGCGGCTGCTGGTGGTGACATACAAGAGTGTATTTGTCATCCCTAGGGCTCCAAAGAGAAAGTGGGATACTTTGACTGGAGCACTATAAAACTGTCTGGGTATTTTGCGTATTATACTTGTTAAGTTAGAGTCCTGTTAGAGGGAAACATGTTACTATTTAGATTTCTGTCTGCTTGGCAGCCTTTGCTTCATAAATCTCACAGAAGAAAATTGGCCCACTGGAATTGGACTTTGGATATAGCATTTCTTCAACATCAAGAAAATAGCCACACATTTTTTTCAAATTGTTTCCCTTGCAAATAATTTTTAAACAGCCTTACAAAAATGTTTTCCTTGCTTCACTCCCCAGTGAGTTAAAAATGCAATCCACAGTTGCCAGTTGGCAGGATCGAAATCGCCTGTGATTCCAGCAGACGGCAATGGGAATGTATGAGGTGATTGTTGGGGCAGACAGGCAACTGCTTTTCTTTGTGGGATGCAAAACGATCCTTTTTATTTTTAACTAATTCCCAAAGCAAAAGTCCTTCCCACCCACATGTGTGGCCTAAATAAGAGACAGAAAATGAGTGACGCAGGAAGCCACACACTGTTGTCTGCTTCCATTTTAGCACTAATTAATATTAATAGTGCTGTCAGTAAACTGAAAGGGCTGAAGGGATTACACTATTTAGAGCTTTTACCTGGGCTTAAAAGGGACTTGGGGAAGTAGCTCCAGGCTCTGAAAGGTGGTGGAAGCCTAGTAGCTGCCTGCAGGAGTTTAGGCGCATGCGCCTTTTGTAAAAAAGAATGATGCCTGTCAGCGCTGGTTTGTGGTTCTGCAGTGAGATACTTTTCTACTCCAGTTACAGGGCGGTGGATCAAATGTTACAATACAAGCCCCTGATAGAACAGCAGCTGCACCAGAAACAAAAGCAGGTGCTTGAGGTTCTAGATACAATGGCTATGTGTTGATACCTTGAAGTATCACCCAGGATGTTTCACATCTGGGTTTTAAAAAAGCTATAAACTGTAAAGAAGGCAGAAATTTGGTGATGTATTCTTCTATTAGGTACTTTTCTGTGGCTATGATGAAATTGTCTGACAATAGAAAGTTAGGGAGAGGGAGAGCATGGTAGCCAAGGCCGGCCTGGCAGACATGAGGCAGGCTGATAATACTTGACTCACACACATGAATCAGAGGAAGAGAACGCACACATAGACCAGGCTCAAAGGTGCCCTAGTGATGTTCTTCTACCCCGAAGGCTCCACCTCCTAAAGGTTCCAGAAGCTTCCCAAACAGCACTTCCCACTAAAGATCAAGTGTTTACATACAAGAACTTAAGAGGGACATTTCTCATTCAAACCTCAACAATTCCCAACTCCCTTGCATGCTTGTTTTGTTTTCAAACTCTGTTTCTTTGCTTTCCCACCCAATGAGAGTCATTTTTGTGTTCTCTTCTTTCTCGCTCCAGGCTTTGTGGGCTCTGACCCACAGGGGTGTGATCAAATGGTGGAAATGTCACTGGGCAGGGACTGATTTTACTCATCAATTTATTCAATAATCACTTGAGTACCTTTTGCCCCTGGGGCTCTGTGCTAAGCATTTACAGTGCAATGCTAAGTAAAGTAGACGTGGTCTCTTTATTGTACAGTGCCAGAGAGAGACAATCATACAACAGGCACTAGCAGGACTGTTGCTTTCTATCTTGAGAAGATCAAGAACAGAGAAGAAAGACCACACTGGCAGAAGTAGAGGCAATGGCAACTCATAGAGGCTCTTTAGGAACTCTCCTCAGCTTTCTGGGTACCAGGAGGGATGGTAAGAGCATTAGATGGCCTTACATTACTAAAGTTTTGGCTGTTTTCTCAGTAGTTTTTTTAAAATGTGAAATACCAACTAATAGTTCAAAAGCAAAACCAATTAAACAAACAAAACCTCCATAAATATCAGACTAAGACAGGTCCTAAGAGCTGGGTCTCATGCCTAAGGCTTGCAATGAAGAGGGTTATGAGTTCTTTAACTCTGAGCATTCAGAGATGCAGACATCTGGTCACAAAATCAATGATATGTGAATTTACGGAGGACAGGGATTATTTCTTACTTAGCACAAATTGGCAAAAGGTTCAAAATGGAAGCTAAAAACATAGATACTGTATCACTGTATATAAGATATATGTCTATGACTGACTTTATAGCAATAATCTTACTTGTAGATCTTTAATATAAATACTAGCTCTTAAGAAAAAGAATAGCTTATTGCTTTAAAAAAATTAAACTTTTCATTACAGAATAGACTTGAATCTACAGGTTTCCGAGACAGTGCAGAGCCCAGATCACCTTAAATATTTCCTGTCCCAGTCCTAGGACTAGCAATGCCTCCAAGTATTGTAGGTGCGCTCACTCCCCACAGGAGGCTTCTTATTTCTGACCTGAATGGGTGTAACAAACTTGGTTGGGTAGGGAACAAGGAGGAGAGCATAGAACCAGGAAGAGCCCACCTGATGGGAGAAAAACCCACCAAGAACTTTGTTAAGTATTTTCTTTAAGATGAACCTCTCCACCGATGCAAATAATCCCAATCTGACTGAATTAAACCAAATTTAAAGATGCCCATGTTTAATAGATGACCTTACTCCCGGGTAGCCCCGGGAGAACATGGAGAGGGGAAGAGTAAGAAGGGGAGACCACGCAAAACCCAGAGACCACATGTTCATTCTCTGGGGTGGGGACAGTTTAAATTGCTTGCCGGAGAGGTCTTGATCCTACCTGGGGAGGGGTCACCATTCCGCGGACTTTCTCAAAGGTGGAGTTTGGACTGAGGCAACTCCCAGGGGAGGGAGCTTATGCCTGGAGATTGGGTGAAGCCCTGAGCCAAACAAATTTCAAAGCAGAAGGAGAACCCTGAAGCCTAGGAAGGCAAGGGCTTGTGGTCATGGTCAGGCATCCTATCAAAGTGAGCCAGTGCCTTTAAAATCCATAGATTCTGAGCTAAATTTATGGAGAGAGCATTTGACTCTGTAGAAGCTGTGCTCTCAGGACTCAGTCCAGTGTTCACATGCAGAAGTGGGGTGTCTGAGCTAAACTTAGAACATCTCAGCTAAGTTCAGCTAGTTCAGGTTCTGGGTCCAGCTTCAGCATTCAGCACTGGTGTAGAGTTCCGCCAGTTCAGTGTGTTTGCAGAGGTCTCTTTCTGAGATTAGCTTAAGGCTGCTGCCTGTGGAGAACTCCCTGGGAAACCAGCTCTGCCAGTTCTTAAAGGCTTTTCTTCTCTACAGACCCCTTATCCTTTATTTAACTTCCTAAAATAGGAAGCTACCTGACTCCTATTCTCTCTCACAAGAATGCATTAATTAGAGAATAGATCTGGGTGCTAGAGTTGTATCTTGCACCTTCTGGGCATTCTTAGCTAACAGAACAAGAACGGCTGTGTGTGTGCAGACACTCAAAGACAATTCCCAGTCTATCATCTGTACATAAGCAAACCGTGGGTTTGCATCAGTGTCTCTAGCTCCAGTCTGTTGTTATATGCATCCTCTGACCTTGCCCCATTGTCTACAACCTCCAACAGTACGTCTACTTCCAACATCTATTATATATTTTAATTGTTCAATTTCCAGAATGCGTGCGGTTTTAGACTGGCTAGCATCTTCACAGAAACAACTCTATCAGCTAAAGTTCAGGGCACAAGGCACAGTTAATTTTCCTTTGGTTTTCCACTTGTTTTGAGTTGTTTAGATCAGCACCCTTTTCCATTAGACTCCTCAGTGAAATTTTATACATTTTCTCAGATTGTTTGGTTGTAGCCTATATTCCATTCCATCAAAGGCTCTTTCAACCTATTTTTTAAAATTCTTATGCATCGCCAGGTGGTGGTGGCATACGCCTTTAATCCCAGCACTCAGGAGGCAGAGGCAGGTGGATGTCTGTGAGTTTAAGACCAGCCTGGTCTACAGAGCAATTTCCAGGACAGTCAGGATGGTTACACAAAGAAACCCTGTCTCAAAAAAAAAGAATATTTATGCATCAAGGTTTATTCTTTCTGTTAAGTATACCATTCAGGATTATTTTATTGATCAAAGAAAATCTTTGACTGGTCTAGGACATTTTGATAAAGACATAGTACCATTGTCTACCATAAAAATGTCATAAATCTAAAAAATTCTTTTTAATCTATTCAGGTCTCTCTATACCCCAAACCATTGATTTATTCATCAATTTTATGGTTTTATCTTTTCTAAAATATCATATAATGGGAATCATAATAGGCAGTCTTTTAAAATTGGCTTTTATTACTCAGAAATCAGCATTTTAGGTTCTCGTTCTCCTAAGATTCACTTTCATTACTTTCATGTGTATCTGTGTTTATCAGTGTGGATGCCTCTCATGTAGGCGAGGATGCCCATGGAGGCCAAAAGGAGTCTGATGCCCTTAGATCTGGAGCCAGAGGCAGTCAGGAGCCACACAACATGGATGCTAGAACTGACTCTGGGTCCTCTGGAAGAACAGCAAGTGCTTTTGGCTGAGGATGTGCCTCTCTAGCACTACCCCCATACTCTCTAAATCACAGAATAGTGTCTCATTGTAAGAACCCATAGGCTGGTTAGCTTTTGTCAACTTGACAGAAACAAGAGACATCAGGGAAGAAGGAATCACAATTGAAGAATCGCCTCCATCAGATTGGCCTGTGGGCATGACTGTGGGACAGTTTCTTGACTGATAATGTATGCAGAGGGTTTAACCTTCTATGGGTCGTGCTTTCCCTGGGCAGTTGGTCCTGGGTTATATGAGAAAGGCAGCTGAGGAACCCAGAAGAAACAAGTAGGTCATCAGTATTCCTCCACGGTTTCTGTTTCAGTTTCCCTCCATGAGGTTGATTCCCATCAGTGTTCTATCATAGTGACAGAAAGTAAGCTAGAACAAAACACCACCGTTTGTTTGCTCATTCCTCTGCTTGCTAGACGTCTTCAGTTTCTGGCAATTAGGAATAAGACCTCTATAACTGCTGCAATCAGGCTATGCACTACTATAAGCAACTCCATAGTGCATAAAACTATGTGTTTTTTTTTTCAATGTGTGCCTTGCCCTAGGTGACTCCATTTTATAAAACTAACCACATTTTGGAGGTGGAGGATGACCATATCCCTGAGTAGAACCGTTGTCCACCACCACACACGTAGCACAGACTGATATATGACTTAAACCTGAGAAAGGGCTCTAGAAGCTTTTTGGGATTAAATGAATCTGGAAGGGCATGTGGGTATATTAAAAATCACATCAGGGAAACTAGACTCAAGAACTTATTAGGCATACCAAGCCAAGTAAAGGCTGTAGCTTCCTTAATGGACTCCATCAAATGATAAAAACTTAACACTGTGATGACTGGGTCCCACCAAGCTGATGTGTGTCAAGGACCAACAGGCAGAGAACTTGTAACTGCTCCTAGAGCTTCTGCTTGACTTTTTATGCTGCCTGCTCAATACCACCATTCAAAATGTGGTCAGTTTTGTAAATGGAGTCACCTAGAGCAAAGCTCACACAACAAAACAAAACAAAACAAAAACCCATTGTTTTATACAATATGAAGGTTCTTATAATAGTATGTAGCCTGATCATAGCAGGTATAGAAGTCTTTTACACAATCTACCACCACCTGCCTATCTGGACACCTTCCTGCCTATTTAGAGCTTCCTGTTCTTAGTTCTGCACTCTTGTCTCTATGGCTGACTCCATCTTCACACTCAGACCTGGCCATCCTGCAACCTGATCCATACAACAAGAGCTTTTCCTCCGCAGCTGGTCTGAATTGTTGCCCATTAATGTTTTCAATGTAAAATGAAACTCTCACCTCAAAGGGTATAAGAAGTACTTTATTCTGAAGCCAAAGATGAATGACTTATAGCCAGGGTACACAGATTCAGATTATCCAAAATTCCATGTTCCAGAGAGAGAATTTAAGAACCTTTCACAGAAATAGAACAATAAAATTCATAAAGCAACACAGTAGTTTTCAAATACATTGGCAGAAATAGCAGGTAGTCAGACCACAGAAAAGTAGAAAGATTGCAGCTACTGCCCTCTGATGCTCTCTGATGACATTCTTACCACACTGGTTGGTATAAATGGCTTGTTTATTTGTATAATCCAGGAGAATTTGCCTAATGGTTGTGAGGAACAAACACACATGGGAGAACATGGAGACAAATGAATGTAGTAGAAGGCAGATTTTTAATGATAGTCTTATAAGAATGGATTTCGAGTGTGCAAGCACTTATGATGAGTCAGTCACAGCAAACAATTTTTCCACACCCATGTAGGTCCCTCTCGTGGTCCCCCATTGGATGAGTTCTATGAAGTACACAACTTTACCCAGAATTACATAAGTTTTATTATTTCCTCATAGAACATTCTTTCTTTCCTGTCCCTATTATGTGCATACCCCTCAACAAAGAGCCTACTCTCCCTACCACTGCCATGGTAGTTTGAATGAGAAGTGGCCCCTACAGATTCATGTATTTGGACACTTGTTCCCCAGTTAGTGATGCTGTTTTGGGAGGTTCGTTTAACCTTCAGATGACCAAGCCTTGCTGGAGGAAGTACATCAGAGGGTGCAGGAGGCACTTGGCCTCACTTCCTGTTCCTCACTT
>LOJH01024756.1:2659-30436 GCA_001685095.1 Ellobius talpinus
GTGTGTGTGTGTGTGTGTGTGTGTGTGTGTGTGTGTGTATGTGTGTGTTTTGGGGAGAACTCAACTACAAAAAACTAAACTGAAAAAACTACAGTTTTTTTAGACTATTGTGAATAAATTGTGACTAAAGAATTATAGGTTCTTTACTTCATTCTTTTATGCAGATGTATTAGCTCCATCAGCAAGATAATGGAATGATAATTGATAATGTGATGCTCCTTCTTAAGATAGAATTTTCCACCATACATTTTAAGGTTCAGTTTACCCTTCATTTTGTTTGCTTATTCTTTTCATAAAGTTCATCTGAACATAAGCTATACTGTCTAAGTATTATCATTCATTTTGTCAAAAATGGCATGATCAGGGTAATGTCTACAAGAGTTACTCAACATATAGTACTTGACAGCTTCACATGTATTCAAGACCTTTCCATAATTAGTTATATAAGTAATATTTTCACATCAAGCTAAATTGTTTTTTTCTATTTTCCAATGTTATGAGAAGCAGAAAAAATTTCATTTTAAAGATTATTTATATAATTTATGTATTTTGTATTTGTATAAACATACACCATGCATTTGCAGGTGCTTGTGGAAATCAGACAAGGGTGCCAGAGCTAGAAGTAGAGGGAGCTGTGAGTCACTCAATCTGGATGCTATAAACTCAATCCAGGTCCTTGGAAAAGTAGGAAGCAAAGAATTCTTAATTTCTGAGCCATACCTTCATCCCCTGCTTTCTTTATTCAATTTAACATAAACTAGCCTTAATATTAAAACCATATTGAAAAAAGTTATCCTTTGATTACCAGAAATAGGGTGTGGACAGTTACTTTAGTAAAATAGAGTATACCTTTGTAGAATATCAGTATGAACATCCCCAAGTCTTATTGTTCAAGAGAGTGACAATGGTCAGTACCCATGCAAATGTTACTTCATTAACTTCACAATTGGAGTCTTCCTTGCCAAAACAAGTAAAACAGTGGCTGGAAAAAATCCTGGAAACTAAAGCTAGTGTCCAGAGTCAGGGGGATGGGATGCACCTGAATCATGGGTCCAAGGTGGAACTGAAGCCACTTCTCATATGGGTGGAGAGTAAAGTGCTATTTGGACAATTTTGGGTGTGGAAATCCATAGTTAAGGGTTCAAATACAGAATGCCAGAAACAAAAAGGATTCTTTTACAGGTCCTGCTCTCAGTCCATCCTCCATAAAATAAAGGAACCTCCCATTCACTTTCACATTTCAACATGTTTTAAAAATGTACAAAGACTTGATTTGGAGTAAGGTTTCACTTGGGTTCTGCTGTTCAGTGAAGTAGCTGGTACTAAATTAGCATTTTTGTTCAGTGGTTTAGGAATTACCTTATTTTCATGAAGATGAATTTATACTGTTATAACTACATCAGAGTTAAAGAAGATGAAAATGAGATTCTGTTGAGTCAAGTAGATGATATATTAATTATTTACTGTCATCTATCTAATGAACAAACCCTAACACATCTTCTAATTATAGAGGCCCTATTGGAGTTTGAATAGAAAATATATTATAAAGGCTGCTACTGTAAAGCTCTTATTTTAACACATCTGTTTCCATTATCTAGCTCAAGTTAAAGCTCAAATTGTGGGAAAGAGATGAGTGGGATTCACCTAGATTTGTGAAGACTGGAAACCCTAACTCATCAACACTTATTTTGTTATTGCAGTTCTAAAGGACCCGTAAAATGCCTTCTTTAAGAACTATGACAGAAAGGATAGTCCATGTCTGCAGTAAACATTGACTTTTTTCTTACCTGATGCTTTGGTTCTCAGCAATTCTGATGGCTTGCTTGGCTCTCCAATTCCAATGTTGTTCCCAGCAACGACACGAAATTCATATTCCACCCAAGGACTCAAACCAACTACTGTTGCATTATATGTCTGTCCATTGAGAATTTCAGGGACTAAAGCAAACAAACAAAAATCTGAACTGAGTACTTAAGGTCATGAATATGCACTAGTCAAGAACACAAAATTATCCTTTTTTTGCATTTGTATATATATAGTGCTGAAATTATTTTTTTTCAATTTCTGTGAAGGATTATGTAGAAAGTTTGATGAACATTGGATTGATTTTGATGGTTGCTCTTGGTAGACTGGTCATTTTCATATTAATTATACTGATCAATAAGCATGGGAGGGCAGCCATTCCATCGTGTGAAGACTTCAACTTTTTTTGTTCAAAGTCTTATAGTTTTTTATTAAATAAGTGTTTTAGTGGTTTAGAGCTATTAGAGGGTATTTTAACTTTTCAGGCTCTTATGAAAGGTGATGTATCCATCATTTCTTTCTAGACTGTCATTTGAATTTAGGAAGGCTACTGATTTTTATCTGTTAATTTTGTGTCTAGCTACTTTGCTGAAAGCATTCATTAGCTATAGGAATGTCCTGCGAGAGTCTTTAGGGAGTTTAATGAATAATATTATAACATCTGCCAAAAAACCCACATTCCTTGACTTCTCTCTTTCCTATGTGTATCTCCCAGATCCCCTTCAGTTGTCTTATCACTGTATTGAACAGCTATGGAAAGAGTAAGCATTCTTGTCATCTTCTTAATCTTAACAGAAAAGCTTTGAGTTGCTCACCATTTAAAATGTTACTGGCTGTTGGCTTGCTGTAAATTACCTTTATTATGCTGAGGTATTTCATACCCCTAGCATCTCTAAGACTTTAACATGAAATGGTGTTGGATTTTTTTCCACGTCTTCTCAGCAGCTAATGAAATGCCCCATGTAGTTTCTGTTATGTAGACTATTTATGTAATAGATTACTTTGTTGATTTGCACATCCCTGCATCTCTTGTATGAATCTCTGGATCACAGTGGGTAATCTTTTTTAATTTGTCCTTAAATTATGTTTTCAAGCATTTTATTGATAATTTTTACATCTATGTTTATAAGGAATGTTGAACTATAATTTCCTTTTTGTTTGATATTTTATTTCTGTTGTATCATTATATAGTTTGGGCATAAGTTTAATAATGCCTTCAAAAAAAGAATTTGGAAATATTCTTTCAATTTCTGTTTTCTTGAATACCTTGTGGAATATTGGCATTAGTTCTTCTTTGAACAGCTTAAAGCAATCAGCACTGAATCTATTAAGCCCTAGATGTTGTTGTTGTTGTTTCTGGAATATTTTTTAATTACTAATTATATTTGGTAATGGGTTTGTGGTCTGTTTAAATGGTTTATTTCATTTTGATCAATATATCAAGAAAATAATTCATTTTCTTTAGGTTTTTCAGTTGATGGAACACAGATTGCTAAAGTATACCCTTATGATTCTCTGAATTTCCTCATTTTCTGTTGGAATGTCTTTTTCACTTCTCATTCATGAAGTTTGATCTTCTTTCTCTTTCCTTTGGTTATTTTGGTTAAATATTCAAGGAATCAAATCTTTATTTTATTGATTTTTTTCCTATGGCATATTTTGTCATATCCATTTCACTGATTTCAACCCTGAGTTTATTTCTTCCTATCTACTCTCTTATTTATTCTTGCTTTTCTATAATGCTATCAAGTATATAATTAAGTTATTAATATGAGGTACCTCTAGTTTGGAGTTATAGCAATAATTTATATATTAAAATTAAGTATTGTAAAATATGTTTAATAGGGTTATCAAATTAAGATATTATAACAATGAGTATCATTATTAGACAATCATCACAAATACAGGTCACTTACCTGTAGCAACGGCTTGCCAGCCCACAGAGAAGGGTGTCCGAGTCTGAACAGTAAATATTTGAATGGGACTGTTATTATCAGGACCAGGTCTCCAGCTCAGCTGGGAAGTGGTACTTGAGATGTGCTCCACTTTTACATCTTCTGGAGGACCAGGGGGACCTGGAAAAATATTATTTAAGATGACTGTGTTGGAAATATTTAAACATATCAATTGAGGACTAGAGCACCTTAGTTGACCTGCAATATATATATATATATAAAGTAGATTACTGAATACAAGCTGACAGTTGTAGATTAAATACTAAAAATCTATCTTATCCAGATATGTTATCAAGATGACCCAGTCACTTAGAAATGCCATCTCTAGAGAGTAGGCAATGCTAATGTATTTATTGAATAACATGTAACAATGAGATGATTGAAAAATTAACATCCATTCTTTCTCAAATGTAGTTCAAGTAAATATAACTAATATGGACAAATGTAAAATCCTATATATTTTATTCTGTTATGACAGTAACTGATTATTGCAAATAGTAGTCCAGTCTAAATTTTAGGAATTGGTACTTCGTGCTAAGCATAGTCATTTATTTCCCAACAACAGAAACCATATGATGGACTCTTGGATTTTACAAAACAGGAAATAATCTGGTTTCCCTCATCCCATTATCCAGATTTAATTCCTCCCATTTATATATGGACATTTATGATAATGAATAATGAATAGAGCCCCTCTTTCATCATTTCTGCTCACCTCTCACAATGATATCAGCTACAGCAGACAAGCGTTCCAGTGTTGTTTGTACTGTGCATAGATATTTTCCTGAATGTCCTAATTGAATATTCCTTATCATCAAATCCCCAACAGATTCCTGTAGACAGAATAAAGGGAATTGGATGAATGAATAATCACACACAGCAGATCCTATTTTCTTTACAGCTGGGTAGATATTAGACATAAGACAGTTTTGAAATTAGAAGATATATTAAGATTATTATAGTTTTCTATAATTTAACTCCTTTTATCCCACTTAATCGCATCTAGAAAATAAGTATTTTGTGAAATACATAAAATACAGCAAAACAAAAACATATGCAGGTTTATGTGCAGATTGTGATTACTCTGTAATCAAGATGGAGAGAATGTTTATGGACTATGTAGACTCATGTTTAACATGCTTTATTAAGAACTTAACATTTTTAGATACTTACTCCCCCAATTCTTTCAAAATGAGCCACACCTTTCTTTAAATCTATGACATCTCCGTTAAAGTACCAAACAAATACAACTTCCATAGTAGGGTCATGAGACACTTGGCAGGGTAAAACGATACTCTCACCGACTGTAACATCCATTTTAGATGGTGGTATTGTAATAACAGTTCTCTCTGTTGAGAAAAGATTATGCTTTAAAGGCTTAGAATATGCTAACACATATTTTTGAAAGTATTGCTATTATTTTACCCAAAAGAAAAAAAAACACCATTTGATTTAATATGAAAAAACCCTTCATTTTTTCCAACATTATAAACAAATGAGTCATTTGTATCACCCTCACTCCTAAATCTGAGAGATCAGAGCAGAAGAGGAGCAGGAAGATGACAAGAGACAGAAACTGTGAGGCCTGGTGGGAAGCAGCATTTGGGGGACATGACAAGGCTGCTTCATTGATATCCTCATAGAAGCTGTGTTTGCTTGCACTAGATAAAGCCAGTCAACACTGTAGCACAGATCATGAAGAGGTTCATGAGACCCCCCTGTTATGGAGGCACTATGAGTACTTGATCATTTGTGGGGGGGAAGGAGATTCAAGTTTTCTTTTCTTTCTTTAAAGTGTTCTCAGATGTTTGTTTATCTTTGGAGAACTTTCTTATTAGTTCTACAGCATATATTTAAAATTGGATTATCTTTTTTTTTCTTGATTATCAGTGTTTTCAGTTTGTTTGGTTTCAGGTTTTTTTGTTTGTTTTTTTCTGTTTTGTTGTTCCTTGTAATTCTAGTTGTTAATCCTCCTTAACATGTAAAATTAGTAAAGATTTATTCTATTCTCTAGGTTGCTGGTTTTCTCAAATGATACTGATATTTGTTATACAAAAGCTATTTTTTAGCTTTCTATGCCTCACTGATCAATCATTGGTTTTAATGGCTGTGCTATCAGTGATCTGAATGGTTATACTTTTCTGTGCCATAGAATTTCCTGTGCTAATGGGAACAAACCTATTCCAAATTTTCTCTATTTTCAGATTCATGCTATATAGTCTTATGTTGAGCTCCTTGATCTATGGAGAGCTATTAATTTAAAAGCTTCCTGAAATATAAACATATATTCAAGGAGTTTAATGGAGCTATAATATGATAGGGGAGCCTATGGTCCAACTAAATATCTTATACCAATGGAGCTCTACTGAAACCCCTAAATATTACAGCTTATGGTCATAGTTATTAGTTACCTTCCAATTCTAATGGTAAGACTCTATTGATAAAGACACACTTATGCCATCAAGCATGGAGAAATTGAGTGGGTGCCCAACTAAAACCCATACTGACTAGCATTTGTGGTGTTAAAAGTTACTTTGCACACTACAGGAGGAGAAAATTAATGACTAATATTACCCAACCATAAATCCTGTGACCTTAAAACAGTGAAATTCCTGCAAGGTATACTAATATAATACTGATACAAATTCTATGGAGTAACCAAGCACTTTTTGATTGGATCGAAGTCCCCCACTATGAGATGGAATCCATATTTGGCAAATGCTAAAATCACCAAGAACCTGAAACTAGATAAGGTCATGGGTCTAAGTGAAAACCTACTATTATCATTCTGCTAAATGAACACAGCAACAAAGTAATTCCTAATTACATACTGCTATGTCCATAGAGCAGAGCATCAACCCTCATCAGAGAAGCTTTTTCTTACACGAGATTGTAACTAACAAAGAGACCCACAACTGGACAATAGGCAGGGAGTGAAAGAATTTGGAACACTCAGC
Organism: Ellobius talpinus; assembly: GCA_001685095.1. Lineage (NCBI taxonomy): Eukaryota > Metazoa > Chordata > Mammalia > Rodentia > Cricetidae > Ellobius > Ellobius talpinus. The sequence continues at coordinate 9,375 of LOJH01024756.1, forward strand.
CCTAAAAGGAATTTTTTTATCCAAACTCTCCCCTTAAGACTAACAGGCCTAAAAGGCAGAAAAGGCAGAAAAAAAATTGAGTCAGTGAATGGGTCCAAGGAAGCAAGGAACAATGTCTTTCAGACACAGCAGGGCTCATGGGCATATGAATTTATAATGACTGTGGCAGCATTCACAAGATCAGCACAAGTTAAAAATAGACAAAATCCCTTCATGTGGAAAGAGAAGTAGAAATGAAGTCCTACCCCTAGGCAAGAAGCTACTTATAATAGATATCCTGTTGTCAATGGGAAAATCAGTTTATTTTTTTTTTCTAATGGGGTGACGCTGGGTATATGAACCACACTCCAAATTAGACATCATGCCCAGAAATGAGTAGTTAGGAAACACAAAACAGATTCCATGTTTTTGTGTGCTTTTTGTTTTGTTTTGGTATTTTTATCTTAGTTTTCCTTTTTATTTTATTACTTTCTATTTTTTATTTTTTTCTTTATGAGTGATAGAGAAAGAAATATTTTATTACTTTCTATTTTTTTATTTTTTTCTTTATGAGTAATAGAGAAATAGAAAAAAATAATAAATAGGGCAGGGTTTGGAAGGAGTTAGGTGTGGAGAACATAATCAAAGTATATTTTATTTTCAAAGATTAACAAAAGAAAGAAAAGGATATATGAAACTGTTAGGCTAAGGAGGATAGAATGGGTGGATATGGCGGATATTACGATGTTTAGAGGTGGTGAATCTGAGGTGGATGAGAATAATCTAAACACACTATATGGAATTCTCAAAGTTAATGATACAAGTCTTAAATTAAACACCATTTCTTCTTAATTAAGGTGTGAAAAGTAAAGATCTCATAGGACAACATTACATAGTTAGGGAACGGCACCATTTTTATATTTTATTCTAAATTTCTAGCGATAATACTAAAAAAAATACATAGCTACCACTCTAAATAATTAATTAGCTTAAGAATCCATAAGACAAATTGCATTTATCCCCACCCACCCAAACCCACATCCTTTCTTGTTCTGATTCTCATTAAAACAAACAGGTGGGGCTGGAGAAATGGCTCCGTGGTTAAGAACACTGGCTGTTCTTCCAGAGGTCATGAATTCAATTCCCAGCACCCACATGGCAGCTCACAACTGTCCATAACTCCAGTTCCAGGAGATCTGCCATCATCACACAGACATGCATGCAGGCTGAACACCAATAGATATAGAATAAAGAAAAATAATTTTTAAAAAACAAACAGGAATCTATTAAAAGACAAAAGAGCTAAATAAGATAAAATAGAAGTAAACAAATCTGTTTAGGACAAAAGCAACATAAAGAAAATGCAAAAGAAACACATATAGACATAGAGACCCATTCATTGGAACATACAGAAATCCCCTAAAATCACAAGATTGGTACTTATATGATACATAAGCAAAAGGTTTATTGGAAAAGAGGAAGAAGGAGGAGAAAGAGAAAGAAGAGAAGAAGGAGAGGAGTAGGGGAAGAAGAAAAAAAAGAGGAGGAGGAGAAGCTCAGACAAAGCCTTATGAGATGAAAATAGCTCAAAAAATCCCTTTCAGTTCAGTTTGTGTTATCTATCTATTCCTGAGCATGGGGTCTGGCCTTAAGAGTGGTTTGTACACCTGGAGAGACTCTGTTAGAGAAAACAAGTTTTTCATCATTACTAGAGGGACCCTGCATATATATTTAGATTAATATTCTCCATTTTTCAAGGGAATTTAAACAGGAACATACTGAAACAATGAATCACTCAATTTTGCCTACAAAATGTTAAACTGCTAGTTTGTATTAAAATATCATATTGGCAAAGACATAAAAGTTGGATGTAGGAAGTAATAATTGTAGGGTTTTTTTCAAGATTTATTTATTATGTATACAGCTTTCTGCCCGTATGACAGAAGAGGGCACCAGATTTCACTACAGATGGTTGTAAGCCACCATGTGGTTGCTGGGAATTGAACTTAGGAACTCTGGAAGAAAAGCCACTGTTCTGAACTTCTGAGTCATCTCTTCAGCACAATATTTGTGGGTTTTAAGGTAAGTTGATGAATCAGCCATGGTAAAAATGAAAGAGAATCTTACATTTCTGAATATAAAGGAGAGAATATTATGTTAGATATATTCTGTTATGTTACAATCAGGGAGTAGTCTGAACAGAGGACTTGACGACTGCTTCCATTTGCAATTTAAAGTCTTTTTTATCAATTTTGTCACAATTTATCACTTCCCAAGTGATATCTAACATTTTAAACACAATTTTGGTAATAAGGAAATGTTTTTGTCTAGTAGTTTCTTTGAAAAAAAAACCACTATCATTTTATTTATATTTGTAGGCAGATGAGTTGGATAATTAGATGTGTTGGTAAAGTCAAACTGAACTGTCCCTGTCTATGTTTTTACATTAAGCATTTTAACTAATTTTCAAGCATTAAAATTTACGACCACTTCTTCCATTTAAGATACAGCATAGTGGCAAAATTAAATTAATTATTCTCTATTTGTGTTGCTCATTTGTCATACAGTAATGACTAAAGCTTCATGAATAAGACGTTATCATAGTATGATACATAATTGTTATACTTTCACTAGACTGTTCCAGCTTTTAAATGTATGACAAGTATTTATTTGAGGACTCTTCATCCCTCCATCCTTCTGTTAAGTAATAGACAAATAATTGTGGGAGATGGGATATAAAACAAGTCCTGAGTAACACTGTATGTTTGCCTTCACAAATGTGTCAACAGAGGGTGGCTGTCATGTATGAGACTGTGTTATTGTATACATTACCAAAACTGTGGCAGCCCCATATGTGTGAAGTAATTCCATTAGTATGTTCTACTTTTGAGGGATTATTTTGTAGAAAAGAGATTGCTGTAACAAGGAAGTTCATGGNAGTGACATGGAAAGTTTGTTTTTGAAACTATCTAATACCATTTTTCTCTAAAATATTTTACTGTTTATAAAATTTGAGAACGGTGGTATTGATACATGAGTGGTTCGATCAATTTGTATATATTAAAACACATACCACTTTATTGAAATAATATCTTGATTATAAGATTTTTCTTACTTGCTTGTTTATAAATTCATCAGACCATGGGAATCTATATTTTTAGCAACTTTATTTTCATTTGAGGTTACTTGAGCTACATCACTACTCTTTGCAAGTGTTTGATAAACATTTTTTTAAGATGTTTATTTTACCAAGGACCATTAAGGCCAATATAACATTTTTAGAGCTATGAACTTCAGTTTCAGACTGCAATATTTCTGTGATCTTCTGATAAACTGCTTTTTATAACATGAGCTCTTAATATGCACATAGTGCAGAGTATTATATATTCTAAAATAATTTCATCTTTTATCACTGTAAAATATATTTTACACAAGTTTTTATTTATCTTTTCAGGTAAATGTATATGAGAGAACCTTGAAATTTGTTCTGATATAGATTGTAAACAGTAGACATTGTGCAGGAAGCTGGCATGGCATTATGATTTGTGTATTAGTTTAAATATCACTTATTCATTCCATTGTGGTTTTTTCAATTACAGTGAGAAACTCATTAATAATTGGTTTTCCTGAAGCTTCATATAAAAATAGAGTTCTCCTTGTATCAAATAATCTGGAAATTAAATTTTTATTTCTAGCCCTGTGGATATTAACTTAGTCAAGCTGTAGAAGTGTTCAAAACTCACAGATTTTCTAAACTCTTTGGAGAATTCATGCAACAGTATGATATGCTTTATTGCACTGCCCAAACAAATATATGTTGTATTTGTAAAAATTTGCTGGCAAAATTTGTTGCCTGTGTACTACCAGCTCATACCCTGCTTTTGAGACTGGAGAATTAACATTTCTGAAATTGCCACAGCAAGAGTTGGGCAAGCTGGCCTACTCTTTCTCTGGAGGCAGGGGGTGACTCTCAGAATCCTTTCAACTGAAGCTGTTATTGCCCTCCACAGCTGCTCTCTGCTGCTGTCCCCACTGTCACATCCACTCACATGGATGTAGACCCTAATGTGCCTACCTGCCCACTTGGGAACCAAGCTTCCCTAACAGTCATTAGGCATAAACATGCAAACCTGCACAATGGGCTACCTTCTCATGTGTGCACTACCGGAACAGTACCCAGTCCTGAGCTACTGCTTAAGAGTATAACCACGCTCACATGTTCATGTACAGGCTACATCACATCACTGGATATTACTATAAGTATAAAACAAGTTTAGTGATAGGCAGATGAAGAAATTTAAGACAACCGTGGAAGATAAAATCAAGTATGATACATGTTGTAGCAGGAAACAACGTGAGACTGGATAGTGTCTTAGGAGCAAGCCCTGCATACCATGTTAATCATTATTTCATTATATATGAGTAAAGAAGAAGAGAACAGCATTACCAGAAGATGATGGGATAGGAAAGACGGGAAAAGAGAACAAGATGTTCATAGGGAATAAAATTTCATCTAGATAGGAAGATAATCTTTGAATGTTTATTCAACAACAGTATTTATAGTTAATAATAATATATCACTTACTCAGATTTTCTGAGTATAATTAGCACAATTCTATTTTAAAAGCAATAAGTATTACATGACTGATAAGTTAATTAGCTTAATTTAATAATATAACAATGAAAACATCATACAGTGCTATATAGATACATGCAATTTAAGTTTATTAAAGTATTTTTAAAGAAGAAATGTGTAATTTTCTTGAAAGATGTGTGAAATATTGAAAGTATGATACAAGTATCGGCCCTAGTGGTATACCTGATCTTGGCTATGAAACAATGGGGTGTTTATTATGAGTTTCACCTGCACTTTTTCAACTTGAATAGATTTGGAATCTATGGGGGACACAAGTATATATTTGAGTATATATTTGAAGTATTTCTAAACAGTTTTAATGAGGAAAATGCATCCTGATTACAAGTGCTACTATAACATGGCCTAAGAGACAAGACTAGATTAAAAGGGGGAAATGAAGAAGTCAGGCAACACTGGTATTTGTTTTATTGTACATTCTGACTAATGACTGAATTCTGTTCCTATGCCCTGCCCACCGTGATGGACTATATCCTCTCAAACTGTGACCACAGAAATACTTTCTTCTTTAAGTTGATTATGTCAACTATTTTATCAGAGCAATGAGAAAAGTAACTGCCATGTACACAGACAGAGACAATAACTGTATAGACAGCCATATTATCCAAGAAAAAGTGATGTGTGGTCAACTGAGTATAGCATCACCTGTAAGTATCCACCTGTGTAGACAAAGCAAGGCTTGGCTCTCATGTTCCCCTCTCCAAACTGCATAGGAACCAACCTTACACTATCTACATAACTTCCAAACAAACAGGGAGTACTGATTATTCTCTTAGAGTAATCATTTTGCAACCATGCACAGCACCAGAGGAAAACTCAAAGTATGTACATAGGACAAAGGACAAGATCATATTTGCAGAAATAGAGTGATACTTGATTTAAACAAATATGCAAAGTCTTTATGACTACTTTCAGGGGGAAAAGAGTGAACTTTGTTATCCATTATTTTTTCCATTTGCATAATCTTGAATATGTTAATAAAGTCAAGCATCTCAGAGATTTATTCAAAACACTCAGACCAAAAAAAAAATAAAAAAGAAAAGAATGCACATGTTTTCATATATTCTAGTCCTTTCCTAAGAGTGGGTATGTTCCAACAGAGAAGTTTATGTTATTTGAACTTTATATTGAAATGCTTCTTACAATTTGTTAATTAGTGAGCATATTAGAGTCTGAATTATACAAATTAAATGAAGAGAAGTACTACACTAGACTACCACTAGTAAAACTTTCAGATTCATTAACCATCTTCATCTTGAAACAAAAAGGATAAAATAATCCATTTCACATTATTTCCTTTTTCTTGCATATATCAACCATGTTCATTGGATGTCTAGGCAAATGATGCTGAAATTTCTGCATGCACAAAATTTTCTTGTTGAATGTGCTCAGAATGCAAATTTCTCAATTCCCACATAAAATACTGATTCAGTAGATTTCAAGTGAGATCCCTGAGTGTGGACATTTCAGAAGCCTCTCCAGTCAATTTGTGTAGTTGTTGCAAATGCTAGGCTGATAAGTCATTGATAAAAACTTTAAATAACATTTGTTTTAGGACAATTGACACTCTCTTAAATAGAGCATCAGAAAGTGACTAATACCTTGGATACATGAAAATTTCACTCTCAGTAAAATGCACTGTCAAGAAAATTTTACTTGTAAACATGGTGGTTCAGCATTCCCCAGAATTCATTTTGTGAGTAATTGCATTCTTAGAGCTCCATATGACAGTTTAGTGAAAAGAAATTTCCATAATTCCTAGAATACAGACACACACTAATTCAAGAATTCCTATACTTCATAGATAGATAATGTTTTCCATTTGTTTTATAACTTTAACATGTTTTATGAAATAAGGAATGAATAGATCATGTGAGTATACAGCATGTGTGATGAATGCACACACATATTAATATTTATGAGATAATCATGAAAACTAGAACCCTCAATATTAGAGGAAAAGCTTCAAATTTTTAAGATACTCTATTTTTGTTTTATGTTAAATAAATATTCCTAAATATTTTAAAAATACATTCAGAACTGCTTACAGATGAAATATAGTGTATATGGAATTTGCCTCCAGTTAAATAGGATAAGTGTTGGGTCAGTAAGTAAAGGTTTTCAAGAAAGAAATTTAGAAATTAGTTGTTTAATTTCCACACTGGGTGATATGAACATGAAACTCTATTATTTCCTCTAGCTCTTTGTATTTCTAAAATTTTTCTACAATTGAAGACAGTCATAAAATGGTAGGTGGAATGAAAATTGTTCTACACAATATAGAAAAATAGTTTCCACATAACTTCTAAAGTAATAAAAACTATGCTGTAAAGCATATCCCACATACAAATGGGAAAGTTTGGAATATCAGTAGTAGCCATTTTTGAAAATCTTCATTGGAACACAAAGTCATCACACAAAAATAATTTCACATACCCATCTTGCTTTTCAGATATATAAGGAAAAGTTTCATAGAATTCAGATCACTTTTGATATTTTTTTCAAAGTTAAAGTCATGTTTGCCAATAATTTTTTCATAATTTATTTTCAGTTATGAACTTTCTAGTAGACAGAGAAACTAATCACATAAAACATGTTAGAAACATAAAATCTGTTTTATTAAGACAAATTAAATTTGTTCTCTATATCAGTTGTCAAGGACAATATTACATGTGTTGATCTCTCAGAACATTTTTGAAGTCCCAAAAAGGTTAGAAAATGTGTGTCTGATATAATTGACCATAATGAATAAATTATCTTTATAATTCTATTTTGTTTTACACGACTGACATGGTTGAAATCTTTATTTGTGTGTGATAATCTTTTGAAGGTGACTGCTTGAAAGTAACTCCACCCACAAGTTCCACAATGTACAAAACAGTGTGCTCTCTCCATATAAACATGGGACTCTGCCTTAATATATTTATAACATAACAGGAAATGTTGCTAAGATATAAATAAAAAGTTTTGTAGTATACTGTTTACACTTCAAATAGGTGATATTTTTCTACGATTTTTTTCTTACAAGATAACTTGTAAAGACTAGAAACATTAAAATATGCTTTGAAAGATGATCCCCTCCCTAAGTTTCTAAAAATATCTGATTTTTAATATGCTAACCTTTTTTATTTCTCTATATTTTTGCATCTACATGCCTCTATTGGAATTGGTTTTTTTTAACAATGAGAGATTTATTAATGTGAGAGTAGTTCAACTTGTAAGTAAATACACAGTTTCTCTGAAGAAAACATATAAATGGCCAAGAGTATCTATGAAGATACTTAACACTTCTCATCATCAAAGAAATGTAAATTAAAAACTTACTTCTTTTAGAAGAGCTGTTAACAAAAAGGCAGGCAATAAGAGGCTGTGAAGTATAGGTAACACATGCCTTCTTTATTATATTTTAATTAGATACAGAAATTAGGAAAAAAATTAAAACCAATAATGAAGTTCCATAAAAACATAAAATGAGAACTTTCATATTGCCCAACACATTTTGGTCTTCTTTCACTCCCATGTTCATTGCAGTGTTATTCACAATAGTTAATATATAAAAGCAGAGTTTTTATCTATCGTTCATTGGAAGGATAAAGAAAATACAGACTGTCTCACCAGAGTTCCATTGGCATATTATTCAGTCCAATGACCAAAGAAAGGTGTTTTCATTTCTGACAGCATAGATTTACCAGGATGACATGAGAAAGAGGATTGTTTGCAAGAAGAAAAGAATCATTTCTAAAACTAAGTTATATGAAGAACCTAAGATTGCCACACACATAAAAGCATTCTGTGCAATGGTGGATACCAGGAGAAGATTGGTAGGGGAAATGCATATGCACCGGCCAGTGGGAACAAAAGTAGTTGGTAATTATGAAGAATAACCACCGTGCACTAATGACCTACAGAGTGACAGGGTTAGTCACACTGTAGTGTGCCCTGGAAATTTGATAAGAGACCTAACTTTGGGTATTGTCACCACAAATGAAAGCATTATTAGAAGGAATGCAGACAAACATGCTAATATTTGACTATGGCAATAAGTTGGTATGTGTAAGAGCATACTTAAAATCATGTTCTTCTCACATGTTTTACACTATTTTAAAGAGAAAATTATAATGGCAGCCCTCTAAGATTATTTGAAAGTGAATTTTTAGATTTTCTTTATTTTGGTATTTGTGGGGTTATTTGACTGAGAAAATAAGAATCATTGCTGGGGTGATCACAATGAATGTGAAAGGAAATCAGAGGATGGTGATGAAGAGTATTAATGTTCCACTTACTCCCAAACAATATTTCCTTCCCTGTTGATCAAAACTTAAGGAAGAACTTCATTTTGCTGTTGTGATAGTTGAGTAATGTATACAAAGCAAAACGAATATAAACTGTTAATTTTGAGGCACAATTGAGGGTGGGGACCCTACAGAAAATTTCACATGTGATGTTTTGTAATTCTCTTCATCTCTGCTGGAGGATGGACAGAAATGTGTATGTCAGAAAGGACACTGGTGGTCAGAGTCACCAAATAAGTAAACAAGAAAGTATGTAAGAGTGATCTTTGGAAATTGGAATATATCCAGCCTGGTGGGCCACCTTGATTGGAGAACAATATATCAGTAAGCCCCAAATATTATCAGAACTTTGATAAAACTTTTATTAACTCTATCTTTCCTGTGAATAAATAGCTAAGATTCACAAGGGGTCTTTGTGTACTATTGATAAATCATAGAAAGTTAACAAAAGAAAGAAAAAATAAGTTTGGGGAAGAAAAGGGTATATTCATATTAAATGGGAAAAATGCTCCAGGAAATATTTTCTGGAAAGAACATAGAAAGATATTATATAAGTGAACACTCAAAAATTAAAAATATTTAAAGGATATCGAAATTATCTAGTTCCAGAAAATTAAATTTGAAATAGAATTAAACAAATACTAGGGGTGAACAGGAACAGAGGAAAATATATATGAATGCTTGTTATCTGCATACAATTATAGATGTAAGCTAGAATAATACAGCATTATTTGTTATAGACAGAACCTGGAAACAAATTAAATGGATAAAGAAGATGTGGTACATTTATCTAATGGAGTACTACACAGTGGAAAAAATAATGACATATCGAAATTTGCGGGCAAATAGATGGATCTAGAAAAAACATATAGAGTGAAGTTACCCAGATTCAGAAAGACAAATATAATATGTGCTCACTCATGAGTGGCTTTTAAACAGAAAGCAAAGACAAACCAGGCTACAATGCACAATCCCAGAGAACCTAGACTACAAAAATGACCCTATGAGAGACATAAATGGATCTAATCTATACGGGAAGTAGTAAAACATAAGATCTCCTGAGTACATTGGGAGCATGGGGATCATGGGAGAGGGTGGAAGGAGAGGCAGGAAGAAGGGAAGGGAGCAGTAAAAAATATATAGCTCAGTAAAAACAATAAAAGGAGAGAAAAGAATGACAAATTAAATATAGATCTGTATATGAACTAATAATCAAACCAGAAACTGTCATTTATTCTGAAAATCGGCTCCACAGATTCTACACAATAAATTAGATATGACAGCTACTGTAGTGTGATATTTTGATCACATTGTGATAATAAAGCTTGTTTGGAGTCAGAGAGTGGAACTAGCCACTAACTGACCAACATTTACCGTAGAAGTTTAGGACACAGGAGGCAGTAAGGCAGGTCTTAGCTCTTCCGGATGGACGATCAGAAGAGCCAGGAAGTCACTGGTGGCTGCTTTGCCACTTCTCTGATCTTTCTGGCTTTTACTCCTATATCTGACTCCCAATTTTTTATTGATAAAGAATAATTTAATTAGATGAAAACATCGAACTACTCAGTTTCAAAGCTCTAGGTGATTAATAGGCTGTTATTATACTTGTATTATTAAATTTATATTTCTTATAAAGTTCTCATTTCATTTGTCTGTTTTTTCAACTGTAACTTTCCAGCATTATAGGATTGAGGAGATTGTAGATGATAGAAAATAATACATATTTTTCTTGGTTTTGATTAGTTAACATTTTTATTACTGTGAAGAGACAGCATAGCCACAGCAACTCTAATAAAGAAAAATATTTAATTGGGGGTATCTTACAGTTTCAGAGGTTTAGCCCATTATTGTCATGATGGGAACCATGGCATCATGCAGGCAGGCATTCTATGGGAGAAGGAATTGAGAATTCTACATCTGGTTCCATAAACAACGGGAAGAGACTTGCTACACTGAGACAGGCTTGAGCATCTGGGATCTCAAACACATTCTCAGTGACACACTTACTCCAAAAGACCACACCTCCTTATGTGTCTATGGGGACATTTTCTTTAAAATCACCAGTTTGTTTTTATAATTGCACTTATAAAATTGTAAGTATCCAGTAAATGAAGACTAAGAAACAACTCCAATATTACTTGTGATATAAAAGGAAAAATAAAAAAGTTGTACAGACCATTGTTAAAATTATGTACATATAATATTCATCCTCAAAAATAATTTCTCCATCAATACTTTATAATTTGAAAATATCTGCATTAAAATGCATAAAATCCCTTTGTGTAAGAAGAATGTAGATTGTGCAATGAACATTTTTAGTGAGATGGTCATACTCACTAAAACTTCACTGCTATGATCTCAATCTCCACAATATGACAATGTGTTCCAATGTCCTGTCATTTCCCTGGAAATTTACATCCAAATAAGCTGAGCTTCTTGATAAAGGTTGGCTAAATTCCTCAAAGCCTCTACATTGCTGTTTAAATACACAAAACCGCCAATTATCTGCCTGTATTTGGGTATGTATTCTGCTCAGTAATGCTGACCAATCTTAGAGAGTGCTTTCATTCTGCATGAGAAAAAGCAGGGGCCATTCTTTATGTGGGTATAATAAAGACTTCTATCACAAAGAATAAACAACTAAATGAGCGGCAATAAACTTAATTTGCACATTAGATATGCTTTTCCAAGTTCCGACATTTCAGTTGAAAATAATGCTGAAGCAATGAGGCCTATAATTGAACATCCAAAACTTCTCCAGTGGGGAAACAAAAACAAATGTTGCCTGCAAACAAGATCATTTTTATAGCCTGCTGTTACTTTGCTTTTTAATAATTTTCTAAACACTATATCATATAATTCACTCCTTTATATGATATTTATATATAATTTCATATATGTATAGGATGTGGTTTTTATCTAAGTTCTAAAAAATGAGAACTTTTAAAACTATTTTTTTTCTTTCTATTCCCTGTTTGTGCCTATAGAACATGTCCTCAGATCGCATTGGGCATCTTGGAAGGATCTTGCAAGGCAGCTGCTAATTGCATTCACAGTGTCTGAATAGAAAATTGCCTCATCCTGTTGCATTAGTGAAGTAGAAATTTCCAGACACACAGTGCAGATAACTTCAGAATCCTCTTAACACAGATAAGCCATAGCAGCTAAAATGAAGCTGGAAAATATCTCACTCTTGTAACCATTATCTTTTCACATGTTATCTAACAGCAACATTTCCTGCATGACTGAATCTGATAAATAACTTCAAAGGGATATGATTGTTTTATCAGCATGATTGAAATTTCTTGTTACTCACCACTGTTATCCTTACATTCACTAATATGTGCTCGTTTGGATTCGAGAAATAAAATCTTTGATTTTGTAATGACCATCAGATGGACATTATGTGTCAGATAGCACAGATACTCACAAATGTTAAGCCATCTTAAAAGGAAAGAAAATGGTTAGTAAAATATATAATATTTTTCTCAGACCAAGGCTCCAAATTCATAGATTGTAAAATGGTAGGTTTTTTGTTTTTTGTTTTGTTTTTGTTTTGACAGTGCTACTGCAAATGAAAAGAAATGAAAGGCAGCAGCCTAGTTAAGATAGGCTTCTACGAAGGCTGGACAATCTAATCAAGGTTATATTTCATAGGTCAATAACAGTTTATTAAACTGCTTGTAAATATACTATGTAAATGTTTTATGTATATCTGTAATTTTACTGTTGTATGAATGGATATAATTTTCTGCAAGTTCATATTGTATAGTATTTTTTTCATTGGTAAACAAACAAAAACTCAAATTCTCTTATTGTGAGATTTCCATATTTTCTAAAAAATTAAAATAAAAAATCTAACAAATATCATTTCTAAAACTATATGCAAATAAATAATAACTTGGGGTTGGAGAGATGGCTCAACAGTTAGGAATACTGGTTCCTCTCCCAGAGGACTCAAGTTTAATTCCCAGCCCCATATGGCAGCTCACAGTTATCTGTAACTCCAAGATCTGAGACCCTCACACCTTCACACAGATATACATACCAAATACCAATGCACATAAAATGAAAGTAAATAATAAATAGACAACCACACATATTGATATCAGCTATATTAACACTGGCATATTTTCTGCAGGTCAGTCAACCTCCAGTGCATAAACATCAGGACAGAGCCAGGTGGTGGTGGCATACACCTTTAATCCTAGCCCTTGGGAATCAGAGACAGGCAGAATCTGTGAGATCGAACTCAGCCTGGTCTACAGAATGAGTTCCAGGACAGGTGACCAAGCTACAGAGAAACTCTGTCTCAAAAACCAAACAAACCAAAAACAACAAGCAAACAAACAAAAAAAAACCACTAGGACAGTGGATTTTCTTCACAAAGTTCTCAGATTTCCTACAGCTTTCTATTTACCCTCGTGTGTTAAGTCATATTTACTTGAAACCAGAAAATATAAAAAAACAAAATGGAAAAGATAAAAGTATTTAAAAATCTGCATTCACGTTTTTTTTGTTGTTGTTGTTGTTTGTTTGTTTTTTTGCTGTGAGTTGTTCTCTGAAGGTTGGATTCTGAAACAGTCAAAACTGTCAAATTTTAGAGAAAATAAACCAGTACAACAAACATTCATGGATAGATTTTCAGAATAACCATATCAAGCTGGGCACATGAAGCAGCTGTCATTCTTAGAATTCATCACAGATTAAAACATAAATTGTTCTTGCCCTATTTATGTTACTGGACTAAAATGGAAAGTAGTTCCCAGACTATCAACATAATAAGTTAGTGAACTATATAGTCTTTAAGAAGACTGAAGTGTAGAAAGATGCTTAGGTCCATTGGTGACAAAGTGAAGAACGTGGAAGGAGGCTAAAACTATACTAACAAGACTCCTGTTTGAGACAGTACCTTCTTGACTTCACAAGGAAGTTGCCCTCTTAATACCTAACAATGTGGTTGCTGAAACAAGAGTTGCCTGTTGACTACACAACATGTAGGGACAAAATTTCATAAGGTGTCATCTCTGAAAGAAGAGCTATACACAATCAGTGGCTGGTGAAAAAGAGAAAATTGTTTATTCCCCAGGGCTTTATAGGTTATTCAAGGGCAAGTCATCAGCCCTAGAAACCCAAACATAAGAGCAACACTAAATAGACTCCATAGGTTATATATGACAATGGTAATTATAGAAGAACTCTAAATAGACTCCATAGGTTATATATGGCAATGGTAATTATAGAAGAATTCATGAATTCAATCAAGGGAAATTGGGGAACACAGGAAGAGTCAGAGGGGTGCAAATGATATAAATATAGTGTGCTCATTTATTAAATTTTTGAAAACTTTAAATTAAAAAATAACAAATCCAGAAATATTAGTAGACAAAAGCATAAGTATGTTCCTCTTGTCTTTTGTTTAAAAACTGAAAATAATCTTATATAACCAAGACTTTCTTTAGGAAATAGAATATTTGTGGATTACAGTGGGGCTTTTAGAAATGCCCACACATAGGGATTAATTATTTTCTCATTACAAGAAATAGAAACAAATTCCACAGAACACAGAAGCAAAAAGATTTGCACTGTGATCATCAAAACAAAGCACATTCCAGACAATTCTAAGTAAGTCGCCGTTCATTTATTTTCATTAACTAATACTGTGTAGTGGGCATCGTGATACTAAAGATTTCAGGGACCTTGACTTGGAAGAAGCCTTTCCTTCAGTTTGGTCTAGCCAGAAACCTTCTCTTTTCTTAGCCCTTGGAGTGAGGAGAGATAAGGTATTTTACCAACAAAAATCATATATTTGATATATTGAAGGATAGATCAGTTTAATTCCTCAATATTCCACATAAATTGATTCTCATAGAATAATGTTGGTGAAGGCCGTTTGTTCATTTTCCCAACTGCCCAGACTCAAAATAATCACACAGAAATCTGTATCAATTGCAATACTGTTTGACCAATAGCTTAAGCATATTTCTGGCTAATTCTTATATTTAAATTAACCTATCTTCTTTAATCTGTGCATCACCATGAGGTTGGGGCTGACGGGGAAAATCTCGGTGAGCTCCAGCAGAGGTATGTATTTCTTGTGGTGGCTACATGGCTTCTCCCTTACTCTGCCTACTCTCTCTATATATAACTCTTCCTACCTGGCTATTTTATGTAAAGCCATTGGCTGAAAGCAGCTTCTTTATTAACCAATAAAAGGAACACATATACAGGACTTCCCATACCAGAATACATTACTACTGTTGACTTCTATCCTTCCTACTTCCTGTTTGTGTACTCATGGGCTTCTCTATACCTGTAATATTTAACTACAATGGCATGACATTCTCCACCATGCTTTATTTATTATCTGTCATCATTAAATAAAAATATACTTTCTGAACAGCCTTAATTAGAAGTGATGCAATAAAACTTATTTTTTCTCTTCCATAGCATGTTGTTTCTTCAAATATAAAGCATGTTTCAAATATAAAGCAGTTTTCTGTATACAAGCACTGGGAATTTTGCTACAGAAATACCTTCCTATTCAATAAAACCATGACATGTGTCTTGAAACACTAAGTCGATCTCTGTTTTACACTTATGACGATACAATCATAAGAACGGTAGTTTCTTTTTGTTTGTTTTTGAAAATGTGCTACACTGGTGGTATTTTTGACATTGATTCTTATCAGTTACATTTTCCCAGAGTGTCTCAGACAGTTGTCTACAGTATATCATACACTTGAGACAAGTCGTCAGAAATACCTTCCAGGGATAAAGGTGAGCATGTTTTGAGTTATTTTAAATGATAGTTGAAGTTAGTTACTAACTTCTTCAGTAATATATTTATTTTTATACAGAAAATACAAGAAAACAAAAATGCAGAATCAAATCATTTGGGTTTAATTAACTGAACACACTGCTTTACTGAGCCAGTCATTTTTATCATCTGGGAGACAAGAAATAATAGAAGTGACGTGGTTTAGAGTAAACATACCATTTTCATGAGCTGATATTAGATATAATAAAGTAGTGAAAGTAGAGAATAGACAATCCTGATGCTAATTATGTCCCTTGGTGAGAAATGAACATGTGTTTGAGTTGATATTAGCTTAAGACTTAACAGTGGAATATACAGTTTCACCTTGCCAAATCATACAAGATTGTTTGCTAGGAGGGGTATATGGTATCTCCTGTGGACAATGTAATTTGATGTTTTCTCTTTGAAAAAATCTGCTAGCCAGGCGGTGGTGGTACTTACCTTTAATCCCTTGGAAGGCAGATGAGGGTGGATCGCTCTGAGTTCGAGGGCAGCCTGATCTACAAGAGCTAGTTCCAGGACAATCTCCAAAGCTTCAGAGAAACCTTGTCTCAAAAAAAAAACCAAAAAAAAAAGCTTCTTGTTTTTGTGGGTTCGCAAAACTCCATCTTTTTCTTACTTATGTACCAAGAGTTGTTTAAACAAATGAACATGTTTTATATTGGACCATCTTAGTTAGATACACAGCATTATGACTTGAATGAGAATGCTCTTCCATCTGTCATAGGTTCAAATATGTAAAACTTGGTTCTTAGTTGGCAAAACTCTTTTGGAATGATTAGAGGGTAAGGCTGTATTGGAGGAGGCTTGCCTGGGGATAAACTCTAAGGATTCAAAAGGCTTGAGGTATTCCCAATGTGTTCTCTGGGAGGTGAACTTTCAGCTTCTGTCCCCCATCATGCCTGCCTGTGTGTTGTCATACTCTCTGCCATTATGCATGGACTCCTAAATCCCTGGAAACAAGAAAATAAACCCTTCATTCATTGAGCTGCTATGGTCATGGTGTTGTCTCACAAAAATAGAAAAGTAACATGTGGAAAATGTTCATACAAAACAAGAGAATCTGAATGGCATTTAACCAAAAAAGGGGGGCTACCTGTGAACTGTATCAAAATGTCTATGATCCCAAACACTAAGACATGTGGAGAGTTTTAATATTCTGCAGCAGATATTAACACTGCAAAAATCATACAATGGCATTGTTAACTGCCAAAAAATTCACATTTATCACAGCATTACATTCCTACAGTTGGCATCACATTAATGAATGTGGTAGCAGAACTCTTCAGTAAATGTTGAACTAAAATGTTCTACGTATACAATATGTTACCAGTTTGGCATGGTAACACTAATTAAGATATTCCTAGGTGACTGTAATATGCAACAAGGCCCCCTGAAACCAAAAATTTACCTTTCACGATGAGACTGCCACTACTTTTCCCACTGCCAAACTGATTTTTGGCTACACAGGTATAAGACCCAGCATCGGACCTGGTCACGTTGCATATCTTAAGACTGCCATCCTCCAAGATAAATACTCTAAAAAGAAAATATACAATGGAAGGCTATTTGATATGAATAAATTATAAATATGCTATTTAAATTATGAATATATAGTAATAATCATTTACTATTACCATGCTCTTAATTTGAAACATCTTAAACAGCATAAATTCTTATGATTTTGGTACAAATATTATGCTATGGCTTGAATTATTACTGTTTATTTCAGTGTATATTAAAAATTCAAATAATTGAATACCTGATAGTCCAACATTCAATTGATGGATGAATAAAAAATGTAAGTATTTGTCATACATTTGGAATAGTTAACGCACTTTTCAAAATTGAACTTGGATTCGTAAGAATGGAGGCCAACCTTTACATTATAGTCAGTGTATTCATAAAGCAAGTTTGCATAGGCTTTTAAATCACCAAACAATAAGGTGTAAAGCATGAAATTATTTACCTCTGCTAGACAGTTGGAAGGACCATCTGTATGGTTCTGTGTGCAAGGGCCATGCTTATTATGTAGCACATCATACCAGAAAGCAGCAAAGTATAATCATGAATTATTCATGTAACATTTGGAATTAAATATTCTTTTACTATATACTACACAGAAGAAGAATACTTCATAGACTCCAGTCTTTCCAGAATGGTTACTTCAAGTTTTCTCTGACATTCAGAAGTATCTATGCAAGCATCATAATTTTAGTGTAAATAGAAAAAACCCAAGTGTGTTCTTTCTTACCCCAAAAATATTTTTATTAGAGACAAAATAGGAAAAAAATAAAACATTTTTGTTGGGGCACACAGATGTGAGCCTGTTACACCTTGTATGAAGGTCAGAGAGTTTGAACTTATTTTTGCTCTTTTAAAATTGTTGACAATAGTTATACTACATGAAAAGATATCCTGACCTAGAGTGTTGTTGATTGTGTTTCTTGGACATTATGATGGCCTATAGAGGTGAATTTGCTCCATCCTGACCAAAGATCCAAGAATTCAAGCATACTTCTGTGCTCCTTTATTTAAAACAGAAGGTTTGGCGTAGGCAATGACTGTCTACAGGACACTTGGTCTAGGGTGAGTTCCACTGCATATTCCTGTCCCAAACATCAAAAAGTTTACTCGGGAAATAATGGTTTGATGTCTCAAGTACTGAAGCAAGTAACTGTTCTGGTTGTCCTTTGTGTCATTTTAAAGTAGGCTTTGCCTTTTTCCTCCCATTTGAATTGGGATATAAAAACGTATAAAAAATAGGCTGGGCAGTGGTGGCACACGCCTTTAATCCCAGCACTCAGGATACAGAGGCAGATGGATCTTTGTGAATTCAAGACCAGCCTGGTCTACATGAGCTAGTCTCAGGACAGTCTCCAAAGTTGCAGAGAGACCCTGTCTCGAAAAGCCAAATAAACAAAACAAACAACAACAACAAAAAAATGTGGAAAAATTCAACACTCAGTGTTTGCTCAGTTACCCTCCCATTAATAATTTGTGTCTCTGAGTTTCTTTCTTAACTCTGTTCTACCTACCTAACATTTCTAATCTTCACATTCCAACTCTGGAATATACAAACCTGTCATGGCTAGGATCATAGCAGAAGTGACCCCCCCAAAATGGCTTATGACACATTTTTCCAAATTTAGGTTTCCATTTCATTGGTACATAAATTTACTTATCAATGTTTCAAAAAGGCAGTTTTTAAAATAATGATTGCCATTCAGAATGCAGAAAGAAAGTAGCAACAAACTAATATTAATTATGACTGTTTTCAATGGAAGATGGGAAGTCCATTTGCAATCATGTCATATCTATTAACTATAACAAAATGTTATTTGTAGAAGTGCAAACAGATCATTGTTTCTAATATGTGTATAACACAAAATGGTGCTAATATAATTAATTACCTAATTTGAACCATTCTGAATATTATCCAACTAGAATTTACATGAGACCAGTGTCTGATTCTGGGCTTACTACTGAGGAAGAATTCCAAATTCCTGTCAGTGAGCAGAAAAGGAATTAGAATGTTCTAGGCCATGAAATTTATGACATTATAGCATTCTCCCAGAGTGGATGTAAATTATATTTCTGATTTCTGAGGCATCTGGCTTAATAAATTTTGATTCACCTTAAGAATTTCAATACTACATCATTGAGAGAGTAGCAACTCATTCTTATTCTTGTATACAAAAATTATGCCTTTGGCCGACTTAATGAGAAAAGGTCAGAGTAAGAAGCAATGCTGTGCCTTCTCTACTTTTATCATTCAAAGAATACTAAAATCTTTTCTCACAGCCTAAAATCAATTTTTTCCAATAAACCATTTTACATTATTAAAAACAGTATGTTGCTGCTACCTAACAATAACTAAACACTCCTCAAATACAACAAGAAGAAAGAACAAGAATACAGCCAACCATAATCAAGTTATAGTGAAACTGATATTTATAGGTAAGGGAAAAGGCATACTATGAACTGATGGAACATTTTACAATTTGACAATACTTTCATAGAACCAACATTGATATTTTACTATGCTTATTTTGCGATATTAGAAAATATACATTATAAGAAAGTTTCATTGTCACATACAGAAAGGAATTTAAATTATATCTATACTATACTTATGTTTCCTTAGCCTTTAAAGAACAATGTACAGGATATATATATATATACTATAACCTGTCAAAAATTAGGAAGAACATTTGATAACAAAAATGGAAATTTGAATAATCAGCCAAGAGAGTATAATTACAAAGAAGAAAATAAAATAGTAATAATTTGATTGACTATATGCTTTTCAATTTCGGACGATATTCATAGAACACCAACATGTAGATTATTGCAGATATATATGAACTCCATAGAATTATGGAAAGGATTTCAACAACTCAAAGGATATAAGGATATAAATAGGGAAATGAGAGTGGAGAAATGCTAAAAACTGATTTTTTATTCTTAGATTATTAATCTAGTCTTTGATAAATACCTATGTTTGAAGCAGCTTGTTTACTGTTACAATATTACTTTAAAAAATAAAGAATGTTGAATACTGAAGGTAAGTCAGGCAATGGTGGTACATGCCTTTGATTCCAACAGTTAGGACAAGAGGCAGCCATATCAGAGCTTGAAGACAACTTGGTCTACAAGTGAGTTACAGGACATCCAAAGCTACATAGAGAAACCCTGTCTTGAAAAAAAAAGTCCAATTTGCAGGGTGGTAATGGTTCACACATTGGATCCCAGAACTTACGAGGCAGAGACAGGTGGATCTATGTGAGTTTTAGGTCAGGCAGGACTACAGAGAGAAACTGTATCAAAAACATACAAACAAACAAAATACTGAGAGCAGTATTCTCAAGGGTATTAATAATCATTGGGAAATTTTTGAAGAGATTATAAACTATTAAGAGCAAATAGTAAGTATGTAAAAAGGAGTAACTCATTGAATTTTCAAAACAAGTTCTACAAATTTATATCCATTTATGCCAGCACCATTTGTTAAATATGCTTTCCTTTTTCCATTTGATACTTTTTGTTTCTTTGTCAAAAATCATGTGTTCGAAGTAGTGTGGATTAATATCCAGGTCTTCTATTTGGTTCCATTGGTCATTCTGTCTGTTCTTATGCCAATATCAGGCTGTTTTCAGTGTGTAGCTCTGTAGAAGAGTTTGAAGTCAGGGATTGTGATGCCCTCAGAAGTTTTTTTTTTTATTGTACAGGATTGTTCTGGCTATCCTGGGTTTTTTGTTTCTCCATATGAAGTTGAGTACTGTTCTTTAGAGGTCTGTGAAGAATTTTGCTGGGA
>LOJH01024757.1:1950-19140 GCA_001685095.1 Ellobius talpinus
TTAATGGTAATCACAGCACACAGAGGGGAATACCACATCAGACTGTGGCCAGAGACGATGGGTCACTGCGGTGTGTCCAGCTGGTGTTACTAAGGGAATGTCCCATGCATGCGAGGGCAGGGGTGCTGGGGAATTTATGCATCCACCACTCAGTTCGGCTGCACTTTGCTTTGCTTTAGCTAAAATTGATCTGTGAGTAAAGGGAAAAATTCAAATGTGTGCACTATTTCCTGACACATCCATTCTGTGTTTGGAAATTTATCCTTAGGAAGTCATTAGCGATGAAGCCAGGCATACACATTGTCCACGGCACCCTCATTTGTAACCGGAAAATAAGCACTTGGCTCAGGTATTGGAGGTAGTTTAGCAAGTTTGGGTGTGGCTCTAGCTTGGAATATTATGCAGACTTTAATGATCAGGAGCAAGCTATTAGATGGCAAAAGAAGCTGCCAATGATATATCCAGAGGGAACGATTTCAACTGTACTAGTGACGTGTGTCAGGGACTGAGTTTGCAGGTGGCATCAAGGGCACAGGAACGAATAGAGGAAAAGACCGTGTGAGCATCACATGCTAACCATGCTATCTCCAGCCAACACAACTCACCCGTGCTCTTCATTCTTTGGTATGGCTCCATTTGCTTTATAATATGCACACCCTTCCCCTAATGAACAAAGCTATCCACAGCATTTTCGCCTGTTTTTATATTTCTCATAGTTTGTCTTATGCTAAATGAGCGCAATGGTCTAGCAATGTTGCGCAACCAAGCTGACGGCTTCCTCATTGGCGAGAAAATCATACTGTAATTAATACACAGCTGAGGTTGTATCTAGGTGGCATTGAAGCACAACTTAGTACGGTCTCTAAAAAGCACCTCAGTAGCAGAGCTTCATCATACATCATCACACACAATTAGCTAGGATTCACAGTCAAGAACTTTTCCTGGCCTCCAACTTCCTGGGTGGTGTTTTTTAGAAACACGTAATTTGAAAATTAAAACCATCTCGTTCGCTTTTTGTTTACGCTGCAGTTTGAAAATTAAATTGTTTAAGGCAAAATTGTTTGAGTAAGCACCACGTCCTCTTTTTAATCTGATTGTAGTTTCTAAATTCATTTTTAATACACAAAGAAGCTGGAAATTAGCTTGATACCCAGTGGGGCAGAAAACTTACTTATCTTGATGAGAAAAAGAAATTAGTTGGGGAACCCACCCAATCTTATAATAAAAGGTGACAGCAAATTGCTTCTTGTACGAATGACATAATTTGGCCAGCATTCCCTGTTGTTTGGGTTCACGGCTCTGAGCCACAGTGCGCTGTAAATACGCGTGGGCAAACCTGGGAGCTCGTGCTTGGCGCCTCCTGGAGAATCACAGTGACAGAGGACTCCTTTTTAACTCCACCCACACAGTTACATTACTGACTGTTTCAGTATGTTTCAAGAACATGTCACATGACAGAATCACCTGTCAACTGGGTACCATGAGTTTCCAGTGGATTTCTAAATTCCTTATATTTTATTTTCAATGCAGTCTCACTATACAGACCTGGCTGGCTTCAAACTCACAGAAATCCTCATGCCTCTGCCTCTTGGGACTTAAAGGCATGGGCCACCATGTCCAACTGAGTTTTAAATTGTTGGAAGGTACTAACTACGTTATTAGTGGGGTTCAGTGTGGCATGCCAATGTTTTTTCCAAAAGAAAGAAGATTTCCCATTATGTGTATGTGTGTGGGTTTGTGCACTTGAATGCAGGTCTGCCTAGGCCTGAAGTGGGTTCCTGATCCCCTGCTCTGGATTCACACACAGGTGGTTGTGAACCACCTAGAATGCGGGCTCAGGTCCTCTGCAAGAGCAGTGTGTTTTCTTAGCGCCTGAGCCAACGCTCTTGCTCCACAGTGTGATGGCTCAATACACAGATGCATGTGTTTGCAAACACATCTTACCCGCCCAACCCTCCACTCCCACACTGCTCTCACTGGCCAAATCCAGCCTCCCC
The DNA here is from genome assembly GCA_001685095.1 of Ellobius talpinus. Lineage (NCBI taxonomy): Eukaryota > Metazoa > Chordata > Mammalia > Rodentia > Cricetidae > Ellobius > Ellobius talpinus. Next base: position 3,948 of record LOJH01024757.1, read on the forward strand.
ATGCAGATACCACCCACTTACAGTATGTGGTAGGGAATAGGAGCTGCCTTTTAGAAGACTCTCCTTTGGGTTTTCAGTCACTCTCTACATGCGACTGTGGGTGGGGAGGAATTTCATGGTTGCCCTCAGATGGGCTTTTATCAAGACCTGCAGTCTTTGTTCCCGTAAGACACACTCCACCACTAGGGGGCAAGCTTGAGTCAGCTGGGCGGGGCGCAGACCTTTTATCCCAACCCTCAGGAGGTAGAGGCAGGCGGATCTCTGTGAGTTCCAGGACAGCCTGGTCTACAGAGCGAGTTTCACGATCGCCAGGCGGGTCCACACAGAGGAAAGCCAGTCTCGAAAAACCAAACCAAACCAAACAAAAACAAAAACAAAACCAACCAACCAAACAAAAATAAGTGCCCAGAGAAGCAAATGGTCAGGGGCTTTCTTTTCCCCATAGACACACAATTCAGTAGTTAACCATGTCCTTCAAGGCTCAGGCGGGCTGAAGCCACCTTCTCACACTTTCTCCTCCTCGGGGATTGCCTGAGTTCCCTTGCCTCTGTTTTTATACAGCTGTTTCTTCCAGATCTGTCCTCTGAGAGTCTGTAGAGACACCGCCTAGCCCAGGGTGTTGGCAGGCAGGGGAGTGGCTGTGTGGTGTGTGTGTGTGTGTGTGTGTGTGTGTGTGTGTGTTGCACTGAGAGTATTTTACTCAATCTGTCTCACAAATGTGGCGTCTGAGTCTCAATGGTTCCCCCATCTTCAGTTGTGGTCTTCTGGAAACTGCAAACTGAGAGCCATGACCTTCCCCCACAACCAGTTCTTTCTCCTTCCTTTGGAGATAAACACAGCACAGCCCCCCTCCCCAACTCTAAAGTCAGAAGGCCTGATTGGGCTAGAGCCCTCACTTTCATCCAATCTATCACAACGTTCTAGTGGATCTCCTAAAGCACGCCTTGAGTTTATCCTTTTCTCTTTAAAGCTACCATTTCTATCACGTCCAGGCCAGCGCTGGGCCACAAAACCAGCCTCTGTTCACCCTTGGCTCTCTCCACCCCTTCACCAAAAATCTGCACAGATGGCTGCTGCGATTTCAGTATGTGCCCCCAGATTTCAGGGGTGGGAAACTTACCCCGTTCATCTGTTAGTGGTATTTGGAGACAGGCATTTTGGGAGTGAAGAGGGGTGGGTGGTGTGGCAAGGGTGGGCTCTCAGTGGTGTAACTGGCAAGGGCATTTTACGGGTGCAGGACCCAAATTTTGTTTTCCATGCACTCTTTCTAAGAAAGCTACTAGGAGGTGTCTCCTCCCCAAGTTAGAGGGTGGACCATGAGGAGAATCAAGGAATCCGCCCCGGGAGAGAAATGCAGGCAGGCGAGGAGGGTGCCAGGGAAGAGGCCAAGGGTGGCAGAGGGCTGAGTTAGGAGAAGGCCCGAGGAGGAAAGACGAAATAGGCCAGCCTGTGGCATTTGAACAGACTGGGGAATAGGAATGGCAAAAGATTTGAGGGCAATTAACTGATAAAAAAATTATAGCAAAAGAGCGATGCCAGCCAGGCATGGTGGTTTACACCTATAATACAAGTACTCCAGAGGGCAAGACGAGGATCATGAGTTCAAGGCCAACCTGGGCTATACGATGAGTTCTAGGCTAGCTTGGCATACATATTTAGACCTTTCCTCAAACATATGCAAATCCTGTGCATTGTGTATGAAGGACTTACTTGGGAACCTGTAGATTTTAGTATTCACAGGCAGTTCAAACTCTAGTGGAAACCAAAGGATGCATTTTACCTAGAAATATGGAGACAAAGTAGAAGAAAGAGCTAACAAAGCAGCTGCTTTGGAGGACTTAGAATTGGGGTGGAGAATGAAGTCTGTGTGTGTGTGTGCATATGCATGTGTGTGTTTTTATATGTGTGTGCATGTGTGATATGTGTCTGTCTGTATGTGTATTTATATATGTGTATATGTATATGCATATATGTGCATATGTATGTATGTGCATGTGTGTATATATGTGTATGTAGATATGTATGCACATGTATATGTGTGTATGTGTGCACACACATGCCTGTGTGTTTGTGTTATGTGTGTATGTATACGTGTGTCTATATATGTGTGTATATGTGTGTGTTTGTGTGTGTATGTATATATATACATGTATGTGTATCTGTGTATGCATATGTATACATATGTACGTATGTGTGTATGGAACTACATGGAAAAGGAAAGAAGAAAACAGGAAGAGTGGGAGAAAGGGGAAGGGGGAAGCAAGGAAGCTGTTGTGTTAGTTCATACAAACATAATTATAATTCATAACTATTTAGTAAATACCCTTCCTTAGAGCACTCAGGTTTTTCAGAAAGACTTGCATGAGTGCAGTGACCATGAAGGCCAGAAGAGGGCGTTGGATCTCCTGGAACTAGAATTCCAAGCTGAGAACAGAACCTGTGTTCTCTGGATGAACAGCTGGTGCTCTTGACCATGGTACTATCTGGCTAGCTCCAAGCACTCACATTTCAAGATAAAACAACATTCATATTCTAAAGAAATGAATCAGGTCCTGCGGAGCCAGACACAGGATTATCCAGTACCAGACAGGCCACAAGCTAATGGCTGGGGAGAAGTCAGATGGCTGGAGAGGAGATACGGTGCGGTAAAAGAGCCATCAGCGGGGCTGGAGGTGAGGTGCAGGGGAGAAGCTTGCTTGCCTGGCATGTGAGGCTGAGGTTCCAACCCAGCACTTAAAGAAAGAAAGAAATCCATGCTTGTTTTGCTGATCTTCAAGTCTCCAGAGACTTCTGCAAAGCTCAGTACAGAGAGGTGTGGAAGGGTGGCTCTGGGCATGGGATTGAGAAAAAGAGGGACACCTGGCCTGCCCTTGGAAAAGGACGGGGACGAGTGGGAATAAAGAGGAAGACTGTCCCCGTACTTATTCTATTAGGGGTTCACAGGTAAATGTCAGAGGAAGTTTAGAGATTCAAGCTTGGAATACCATGTTCAACGTGGAGCCCGGCCGGAGGATTGGCTTACTCACTGAGCTCAGGTGGACCGCGACCCAGGCTGAGAAATCGGGTAGAAGTGTTGATGGTACCTTCTCGCAGAAGCAAGCAGAAGGAGGAGGCCTGTCTGTGCCTTTGGTGCAGCTGTTTTACCACTGCGACCATGCCCCAGGGCAACAATTTGATACTGACGCAGATTTGTATAGAGGCTGGTATCACAATGTTACTGATAACAGCAAGGAAGAAGGCAGTCCTAATTTACCCTTCTCTTTTGGGGATGACTTTAATAGCAATGTAAATAAACATATGTGCCTGAGCATATTTTTGCCTATGTTCAATGCCTATGGCATTAAAATGATATTTTCAAAGAATTTGGTGAGCTACTGTGTTAACACGGGGAAAATAAAGCGATATCTGCTATCAATACCTATATTTGACCTATTATAGCACTCCCCTTTGCCCATGGCGGATTTATTTTAGGCTTGGCAGCAGAGACCTGACACCATGAACTGTCAATCAGCTTTGCACTACTCAATCAAGACACAAAAGTTAACCGGCTTACACAAAGAACATCAGATTCATTTGTTGGGGGTTTAGCCTGTGGTCTCTGCCACTGTTGGTTTTGGCCCCGTAGGAAGACAGCATCGCATGGTGGAGACTCATGGTGGAGAAATATGTTTACCTCACAGCTCCCAGGAAGCAAAGACAGAGGAAAAAGAGGGACTAGAGATTCAACATCCCCCATCAGAACCCCCCAATAACCCAAACTCTTCTACTAAGTTCTACCTCTTAATAGTGCTAAGGGCTGGGATCAAACCTTCACTAAGTCTTTATGGGACATTCTAGTCCCAAATAACAGAAATGACCAATAACAATATCAAATGGTTATGGCAATATACTCTGAGAAAACTTACATGGATAAGGTGTCTCTTTTAACATATTTTCACTTTTTATTTAGAAGAAGCTTTTTGTAGCTTCTCATTGGCTCACTAAAGCTATTCTTGTGCTCTGGGACTATTAAATTAAAAAAAAAAGCCAGTTAGAACTCATCAGCGTGAGACTATGGCATTTTATGAGCTAACCTGAGGAGCTGCTAATCCACTGGCTGCCAGGTGGCTTGGACAAGCTGGGTTGAGGGTGATTTACATCCTGGGCAGGGGTGGGACAAGAGGCCAGCACACTGGAGCCACATGCAGCTTCAAACTTCTGCACTGCTGGTTTCTGGGACTTCCCACTTAATATTTTTTGGGGGCTTGAAGTGTTTTTGCATGCAATTGAAAAAAAAACCAAAATCTAGGAGGACGGGGCAAGGATAACTAATGAACCGAAGAAGACAAAACCAAGCCCCACTTAAAAAAACACTCAACTAACAAACACTTGGAAACGGTTATGAGCTACCGCCAGCGATAGGGGTGATCTTTTTTGGCATGTGTCCTATTCCCACTTTACGTAATGAGTACATGGTGCTTGTGAACAGGAAGTATAATAATGCTTGTAAGAGAGCTGAGATCTGTGCCGCTGAAAGGAAGTTCCTAACGTCCAACCTCTCCAAAGACAGCCTGGCATCCCCAGTCCTCTAACATGTGTGGTGGATTTTTTTTTCTATGTACTTATACCAAATGTTGAATTTCTATCAAGTTAATCTGAAGTTCAGGGTCCATCCAGCCGAGAGGCAGAGTCATCGTGTATCTCAGATTGTTCTTCATCTTCTCTGCCAGAGGCCTCAAGCTCATTTGGTGTCTCAAGGAGTTACCAGGCCTCTCCTTTGTAAGTGGATCAATAAATCTCTTTATTAGATTTTTCTCTCAGGTACACAGCAGTCACAATTAACAAACCCAGCTGTCACTCAAGTCGGAGCATATCAAATCTAAAGGCCACAGAGTGTGTTCTCAGACAGTGCTGGGCATGTCTTCCTGAAAACAAGATATTAAAGAGGGAGGCCCATAAATATTGCATTCAAGAACACTGACATTGACCTACACTCTTTGACAGAAACATTAAAGCATGGAGCGCTCTGACATATCTCTCTGAGATTTCTATTCCCAGAGGTAGCCAGGCGTCAGGCCTCGGGCATGACTGACAATTCTAAAAGGTCTCCTATCTAGTGCTACTGTTTTCTTGTCACCCAGAAAAGCTAGGTGGCTTTTCCTCCTGGCCTCGCCGGTAAATTGGTTCCGTAGAACCCCAAGCAGACGAACACGTCTTCCCTTAAGCCAGAGAGATGAAACTTCTTGTTAGTTCTTAAAGCTACCCTCTCCTCCCTACCTGCAGAAGACACACTCATATGGCTTCACGGGGCGCCCATATCATTGACTGCCTAGGAGGATTCTGGGGACAGACACTCGGAAAAATGCTCAGGGCCGTTCGCTTCCCTAATACCGCGCGGGATCACCAGATGGCGCTGTCACCACAGCAAGGTACTCTGAGCCCTTCTCTGCAAGCATGGAATTTCTGGCACTCAGACTCACCTGGGCCCAAGGGTAGCTCCTGGTAGGAACAATGCCTCGTGCTGGTTTCATGCTTGGGGAAAGATGTATAATTAAAGGATGTAGTTTTAGTTTGTTACTGGGCGACTTTAATGTGTTAACAGTATACCAACACCTTAGGAGAGTACACTGTAAACATAGCTTTTACACAGCCGCTCTGGGCAGCATCATTTTTTTTCTCCATAAAGAATACACAAATGGAGAAAATAAACTGTACTTAAAACCCTGGAGCAATTTTTGTTTCATAAATTCTCCAACAGACACTCACCATAATTTTCAAAACAGGATTTTTATTTTCACTATTAACAGTCCCTTAAATCCAATTCAAGATCTCAAGGTGTGTTAGTTAATCTTAATTAGCTTTCTCTTCTTTTTTTTGTCAATGTGGCACAAGTTGTACTCATCTGAGAAGAGGAAATCTCAACTGAGAAAATACCCCCATCAGCTTGGCCTGTAGGCAAGTCTTGAGGTGCTTTTTTGACGGATGATTTACGTGGGAGGACCCAGGTCATTGTGGGCTGTGCTACCTCTGGGCTGCAGCTCTTCCAGGGCTCCTGTTCTGGCTCCCCTCAGTGACAGACTACAATCATAGGCTGAAACAAACCATTCCTTCCCCTCGCTGCTTTTGGTCATAATGTTCGTGGCGGAAATAGAGATCCCAACTAAGGCACAAGGACAAAAGAGGGGAGAACGGGGATTTTCCGGACAACTTGCTACAGGACTGATGCCTGGGCTCTCCCCAGCAAAGGCACGCTTCAGTCAGACAAGGAGGCCCAGCACATGTTCACTTAGTCCTAGAGAAGGTGCACCCTGGTAGAGTCAGCAGAGCGAGGTGGGGAGGCTTCCAGGAGCTTCCAGATGGGAAGGGCAGCAGGTGCTCCCTACAGCTCCAGGTGGATGCCTTGCAAGGCCCACACCCACCTTCATCACCACCTGCGCTGGCACCTGTTCTGGGAGCCCTTCGCTGGCCCACATAGCGACTGTATGTCAGAGATGTGCGGCGTGAGCTGGGAAGGACAGTGATGTGGCTGAGAACCTCTCACGGGTGCGTATAATGTACAAAAAGGTCATTAGTGATGGACAGGGCAAGACGTTGTGTGAGATCCACATGGTCACCAGTCCCCACTGGGCTCTCGGGGATCATCTGACAAAATGTCTCTAGCACCCTTGGGAAGGTGTGTGTGAGTGGTTGCGATCGTGGGGATGGACAAGGAGATTTCTGAAAAGTGTTAGAACACCCCAGCAAATGGACTCCCAGCCTCTGCTCCTTGCGGGACGATAGTGCTGTAGCAAGTTGCCTGGAAAAGTCATGGCTCTCCCCACTTTACCTCTGCCCTGGGTCTTCCTTAGGGTTTCTATTGCTGTGATGAACACATGACTAAGAACAAGACCAGCCCTGGGGCGCACAGATGGAGGCAGAGACCGGCCAGCAGCTGGGCTCTACCAGAAGACTGGCCTTTACCGTGCTTCCTTCAGCTCAACCACCAACCACCAACCACCGCTCTGCAGGTCTCACCCTGTTTATTACTGATGAAGATGCTGAGGGTTATAATGATTGTCTGCCTTGGTCCAGCATCAAAAGGAGATTAAAAGGCCTGGAAAGGGAAAAAGGCCTGGAAAACTGACTAGCAGCAGCTAGCAACTGAGGACAGTGCTGGCCGAGAGTTCTGGGCTCCAGCAACCCTGACGTCAGCCTGACCCCTGAGCCTGGTGAGCTCCATCGCACCTCAGGCCCACAGCAAGGTTGTGCTGAAGAAACTGGGGCTCACAGAGGTTAGGTCTCCGAGGGCTTCACTGCCCAGGCCTGGGATGTGGTCCCCTCATTAGGCTGTACGCCACTCTCTCTGCTCTGTACGCCCCTGTCTCTGCAGCTCTTGCTTCCCTCTAGAACCTTCGCTCTGCAGCCCACTTGCCCTCTTCCTCCACAACCCACCCCTCCCACTTGTGACATTTGAGACTGATGGTCAGTTGACAGGATCTATCTAGAATCACGACATGACAAGCCTCCGGGCATGTCTGTGCGGGAGTTTCTAGGCTTGGCTAACTGCAGCAGGGAAAACGAGTGGAAATGTGGGCCGCACCTCTTTGTGGACTGGAGTCCCAGACTGAACATAAAGGAAACAGAGCTGAGCGCGCCTCACTCTGTTTCCTGACGGTGGCTACAAAGTGACCAGGTGCCTCAAATAAACACTCTCATTCCTTGGCTCCTGTCAGATATTTTGTGCAGTAAGCAGAGTGAACAATTTCCCTGAAATGTTAATAGTGTCCCCAAGTCCTCTGTAGGCCTCCAGGATGAGCGCGCAGGACCACAGGGCCCCAGGGGCAAGGCGGTAATGCCCTCAGGATTGCGATGCCTGCAGGATTGCAATGCCCGCTGTCCGCAACGCGCGGACCTGTTTCTAACTGAACAACCACCCCATCCTCACTCCACAAACCTCTGCGCAGAGCGTCTGTACCCTTGCCGTGCATCAACTCCACTCCTAGGCGTCTCCCTCCTGAAAGCTTGTGTATGAATTAGCCTGTCACCTTCTCTGTCTGTGCAAACCCCACATCATCGAGTCAGTTCTGCGCCACCACAGATCCCCAGACTCCAAATCTAGCAACTGGATTCCAGCTGGCTATCCCCGCAACACCCTCACTTCCACCCCTGCCCCCCACCCTGCCACTTCAGCTCTCAATAGCTTACACTTCACGCTTTCAGCCTGATGGTTCTTAAACCTTAGGGTACGTTGGAGTCTTCTAGAGGGCATGCCCAAGTACACAGTGTTCAGAGCGAGCAGCCTGAGGTGGGCACAGGAAAGCACATTTCTACAAAATACTCAGGGAGGCTTGCCAGGGGACCACACTCGAGAGGAGCAGCCCAGAGCTTTGCTCAGTCCTGACGGCTTCTTACAGTCACCTGGGGAGCCTTAGCGCCAGCCAGGCCCAGCTCCACCTTAGCCTAATTAAATCATGCGTTCCGGAGTGAGACTACCACAGGCTTTTAGAGCCCACTGGGGATTGTGATGCATAGTCAAGACCATCAAGGGCCCTAAAGATCCTGACTCGCCCTTATTTCTTCGGTTCCTTGTTTCAGGAGACCCTCTGTGCCTTGCTTACCAGAAGCACAGACAGACCTATATCAAGTCAGCCTTGTGCTGTTTCCTCTGCTGAACCTAAGCCACTCAACACACACAGACTAGGACCGCTGAATGCTATCTCCAGCTGCTGTGCTTGGAGCGAGTGCACCCCAAAGCCCTTGATGATCCCTGTCAATTTCCTCAGGCTCCTGGGTATCAGATATGATATAAAACACGCAGAGCCAGGGCTCCCTGCGCATGAAAATGGGGCTGCTGAGCTTCGGGGGCCACACCCGCTAACAGGCAACCACAATTCCACAGCTGCAATATCTAGGGACAAGACACAATCATTTGTATTGGGTTTGACGTCAGAGCAGACACATGAGAAATTCATCTGTAGTCATTATTGTTTGGTAGTCTTTCTAAGGTCAGCATTATTTTTGTTTTTTGAATTGCTGAATAAAAGCTGTGTTAATGCTATATAACGTGGTGTTTTGAAACATGTGTACATCAGAATGGCCAAATCAAGCTAACACACGTTACCTCACGTACTGACTATCATGTGATGTACTCTTTCAGCATTTTTTTTTTCAGGTAGAAGTTATTGACTGGAGTAGGCACCATTATCTGAGGGTTTGCTTTCAGGGGCTTCATTACCTATATGGAACCATGTCTGAAAACACTAAGTGGAAAATTTCAGAAACAAATTATACATTTTAAATTGTTCAATATGATGGGTAGCGAAAGGGATCGGTATTGGCTGAGGACCCCCAAGACCAAGTTCTCAGCACAAAGGAGATTTATTTGCCCTGGAGGGGCAAAGTGTAGGGAATAAGAGGCAAAGACAGGAGATAGAGGAAGCTGGGAAAGGGGAAGGGAACAAGGGAGAAGGGTAAGGGGTCTTTGTCCTGGAGTGGGACAAAGGACTGCCTCTGGATGGAGAGAAGACAGACATGGCCCATGGGAAAATGGCAGTTCAGAAAGATAAGAGGGGAAATCCCCGTGTTAGGATGAGGTGGTTAATTTTAACTGGGCATGTTAATTAGGTGAGTCAAAGGGCATTTTTGATTGCTGGACTTCAATACTTTGATAGCTGGACCTTGGTACTCAGCCTCAGAAGGAGGAAGTGGCCAAATAAAGGAATAGACCTTGGTGGCTAGCTTTAGAAACATAACCTAACAGCTTTCAGCAAGGCAGAGGGAATGGGGGAGAAGGGCAAGGCCTGCCAGAGCCACGTTTGCCACACTCAGGCTGGCTAGAGTCCCTTCAAGTAGTGTGATGGAATCTCTTGATGTCTCCAGGTAGCCATTTCTGCGGGGACCACAGTGTCTGTTTTTAGGACCTGGAGAAGAAGAGCAGAAACACTGGCGTGGATGTGGAAGGGGCTCTGACACACTGTAGTAAGTGAACTTGTGTAACTATTTTGAAAATCATTCTAGAGAGTTTCCAAACAATTAGAAATAAGGCACCATATGAGCCAGGCACCCCACATTTACTGAAGACGCTCTATGCTGTATACTCCTGATGCTGTCTTTTTCCTCATTGTTGACGATGGTTATAATTACCTGAGAAGGAAGGCACGGCCATCCCCGGTCTTCCCCTGATGAACCCACAGTATTAAAGTATTAGAAACCGAATGTTTTTCTTTTATGGTATGCTGGTAATTAGACAGAGGCATTGGTATCCACCCTCATAGAGAAGGTGGCTGGAGCTGTATATTGTAGAACTTGCTTACTTAGTGAGCAGAATATATCTGTGACTTAGTATTTGACTCAGCTTCCATTCTTGTGGTTTTATGGGTCTTTATGTTTTAGAGTTATTCTGCCATCTTAGACAGCTTAGACACACAGTTGAAGGCTCACAAGGCTGATGTGTGATGATATCACACATGCTTTACCCTTTTATACACCTGCCAAAGGAGGTGAGAAAAGCCCATAAGACTACAACTTAATCCTGTGAGTGGGATTAAGTTAAATTAAGTCTGGGAAGAGACACAATAAATCTCTGACTTATAAATGGGGAGTTCTGATATAAAGGGGATAAGTAGCAATCAAGCATCCTCTTGCTGGCTCATTTTAAGTTTCTGATACCGGGTATGTGAGTGAGTCTACACTCAGCATTTGGCCGTGCCTTCCTTCTCAGGTAATTATAACCATCGTCAACAATGAGGAAAAAGACAGCATCAGGAGTATACAGCATAGAGCGTCTTCAGTAAATGGCACAGTGATGCCAGGACAGGAAGAAGAAAGCAGAGTTTAAAGTCACTGCCTTGATATGGGAGCAGGGACCATGCCCTGGGCTAGCTGGTGTCCTATTAGCCCCACTGGGCACCAGCTGAGGGAGGAGTCCTTAGACTGTGTCCCCTTAGCAGCATCCCTCAACAGTGAACTCACTGTCTGGCTTCACTGGTCCCCTATTTGTTATTCAGTCCATCGACATTCCCAATTTCTACCCTATAGGAAGTGAGCTAGGAGAACAAAACCAAACCAAACAAAACCAATCAACTAATCAACCGAAAAACTAACCAAACGCACTGTCTTCTGGATTAATTCAGATACGTGTGTTTCTCCTGGGCCTCTGAGGGCGCCTTTTGCCTTCCACACTCAACCTAGCTTCTCAAGACAATGGCAACAAGGCTGAAGAGGCCGTCCTTTGCTGACTAACTTGCAGATTTGAAGGTGTAATAGCGCAGCTTCCAGTCGCTGATTGGTTTAATGAATCTGGCCTTCCGATGACTCTAAAGGAAAATGTATTCCTGAGTGCAAAGAACTGTCAGGTTTTTATTCCTGCTGAGGAGCAGGGCACCTGGGGAGAAAGGGCTGAGTGCAGATGAGGGGCCTCAGCGGGGAAGAAAAAAACGCCTAGTGCCACCTTATGACACGTGTGTCATCTACTCTAGGGAACAATTCAATCCATGGCTTCGCCTTCAAAATGACTGTCCTGGACATCTTCAGCTCATTCTTGCTGCCCTTCTAGAAAGTTCCCTGAACAGTACCCCTCTCCTCTACATCCTGTTACTGATGTAGACCTATATGGCCACATCCAAACAAACTCATAGTACAAATAAGCTCTTTTCTAAAATGGGGGCTGGCTTCCTAATTTACTATGGAGAACCATATGGCCTTTAGGATCAGGGAGATTCAATTGAGCTAGCTAATATTTCAATGACTTCACCGATCCATTGGTTTTTGTGGTAAGCATGTTTAAAATCTGCCCCAGTGATTTTTGAAATGCCCAAGGCGTCATTAACCCCGGCGATCAGCTTGCAGCGCATGTCACCGAAGGGTCACAGAGGCAGTGTCTTCTTTGATCAGTACCTCACCGTCCCCCAGTCCTTTCCAATGCCCTCCAGCCTCAGGAGTCACAGTTCTCAGCTATGTCTAGACTTTAACTGTTTTCAGATTCCACTTATCAGTGAGGCTATATAGTATATGTCTTTCCAAATCTCATTTATTTCACTTAGCATAATGTCTATCACTTCTAGGCAGGTTGTTGGAAATGCCACACTTCTATCTTTGTAAAAGATGTATAATAATTCCATCACTTCAATGTACCCACTCATCCACTGATGGACACTTAGGTTGCGTCCATATCTTAACTATTGTGAGTCACGATGACAAAGAAGATAAATTTCAATAGAAACAAATTAATAGATGCTTGTACTGTCTGGTTTTGTGTGTGAACTTGACACAAGCTAGAGTCATCAGTGAGGAAGGAACCTCCGTGTAGAAAATGTCTCCATGAGATCCAGCTGTAAGAAGACATTTTTCTCAATTAGTGATCAATGAGGGAAGGCCCGGCTCACGGAGGGTGATACTATCCTTCGGCTGGTGGTCCTGGGTTCTATAAGAAAACAGGGTGAGCAAGCCAGGGGAAGCAAGCCGGTAAGTAGCACCCTCCATGGCCTCTGCATCAGCTCCTGCCACCAGGTTCCTGCCCTGCTGGAGTTCCTGTTCTGACTTCCTCCAGTGATGATCTGAAACTGTAAGCCAAATAAACCCTTTCCTCCCCAACTTGCTTTTTGGTCATGATGTTTCATCGCAGCAATAGAAACCCTAAGACAACTTCTTCCTGATATATTGGAATAGACCAAAATTCACAACTTCAAGAAGAAACATGGCTATGCTCTTCTAAGAGTCTTAGAAAATAAGTTCGCAGTTTTGGCCAATTAGCAGTACCCAAAATAACTGGTGCTTTACCTTCAAGGGGAGCTTCACTGAAGCCAAAGGGGAGAGTGGTGGATGGTGGACCTGTGCGACAGCTCTGGAGGAGACATCAGCTGAGCAGAAAATGGACATTTTTTTTCAAATAAAAAGGTACATTGTAGGATTTCCTGATGACCATCCAGGCTCCCTGTAGTGCCAAGCTTCATGGGTCTTCAACGTCTCATGATTCACTGGATCCTTTACTTCTGCTTCCTGGAATCCCAAGTTGACAACCCCAGATATGGAGTCATCCCTGTGGTTCAAATAGGCATGGGAAGACTGAGTTTGGCTCCGCTAGGATAGCAAGACCCTTCACCTCGGAGAAAGACCTATTTGAAAGCCATTGGTTCTAAATCAATCCTTCTCAGACTAAGGAAAGGGTGTGTCCCTTCCTAGACACAGACCAATAAGCACCCACTTAGGGAGCCTCCTTCTTCCCTGGCCATTGCAGCATGTGCTTGAACTGCATTTGTTCGCTTGAGCATCCTTAGAAACATGGGGAACTTGCCTTACCGTGTATAGAGGTGGACAGATGCAGGTGGGCTTTGAGGCAGAAGTGGTCCCGAGATACAGGGGTAAACAGGCATATGGAAAGTGATAGCCAACAAGTCACCCCTGAAGCACAGCATGCACGGATTTCCACAGCCTCACCCTTCATTTCTGGTTGGCTACAAAGTGTCAACAGCTTACCACCCACATTCCAGCATCAGCTCTCCTGGGTGACAGTGCCAACAGCAAGGTGACTTTGCCGGGTCCTAAAGGCCCTTCTCAGCTATCCCTGGGCTTCCCTGGGCTGCCCCTTCACACCAATACATTTGAGTTTCAGGAGGGCAAAGCCAGTATTGAGAGCAGTTTCTTGTTGGACGTACGCGTGAAAGCTTGGAGAGTTATTAATTCATACAACCATTTATTCTTTCATTTTTGCATGTTCACCTGAGAACTGAAGCTAACAGGATTTCATTTCATGTGAAAGGGTTTTGTGATTCATCTTCTTGCTTCATGGGCAGCATCTTGCAGGCAACAGAACTAGTCAGGCAGTTGCCAAGCACCAAGGGAAGGAGGGTTTAGTAGTGGTCTCGGTTTTCCAGCTAAAAAGTATTACGTATGGGAACCTCTCCCAGCTGTAACTGGAAAAGGGCTGCTGCCCACAGGACCACAGGAGAGCCTGGGCAGGGGCGAGTTTTACTTGCCTGCGAGTCCCTTGCCCAGGATGGCTTTGGACTCTATGCTCTTTCCTGAGCACACTGCTCACGTAGCAAGCAGAATTCCTGAACTTGGAAGAATGCTGGAATCTGGAGGACTGAAAGGCTGGGCTAGAGCAGAGCTCTCCAGATCTCTGTGAGATGCTGGCAGGAACCCGTTGCTGAGGAGGAAGGCTGTACCACTGAAGTCCGTGGCTGTCCTCCACAGCACTGATGGTGCCCTCTCTTACTCAGGAAAGCCTGAAAGAAGCCTCCGTGTGCCTCAGTTTCTCAGCAGAGCCCAGGATGACTGACTTGTTCCACATCTTGTTTTGCTGTTTCTTCTCTTGTTCAAGTTGTCAAGGGCAAGCCCCTTTGTCGTGGTTACAGTACCTCGAGCAGAAGCCAGAGGGGCAGAACCGGGCCCACAGAAGCCTGGCAGAGAAGTCGGCGGAGCCAAGTGAACCCAGTCACAGAGCCCCGGCACTCCAGATGGGACTGGCTATGACTTTGGTAGTGATGGCTTACCCAGCTTTCTGTTTGTCTTACAGCCCAGCAGAGAGGAACATGAATGAGACAGGGGGTGAGGATACCCTTCATATTGTGTCCCCCGGGATTCAGTAACTAGAGCAGAGCCAAGGAGCGTTGCTGGCTCCTTCTCGGGGACTTGATGTAAGTCCTTTTTGCTCTGTTCAGTGTTACCGGCCCGCCATGTTCCAGTGGACAGCTCCGCTGGATGGGAAGACATGCCAAATGAGCACCGGGAAAACACAGCTGTGGCGTAGTAACTTGTCATAAGAGGACCCTCTGTCAAGGAAGCCGACAGGGTGCACGAGTTAGAAGCGTCTAGTCTTTATGGGAGCCTTCCACGGTGCTGCAAGCTCTTGTACTTCGTTTCCCCTTTGATCATCACTTAGCTGACTAAATGTTACCATCCGTGACTTCTGATTTTATTTTAATCTCTTCCCTTTGAACTGAAATAGCCACGTTCATTGAAGAGCAGGCCTCTGGTCCTCTACTTAACTGGATTCATCTTGATAACCGTAGAGATAACACAGTTCAGCTGCTACCGGATTCACATTTCTAAGACATAGCTCCCGGCTCCTGACACGAGCGGCTGCCTCCAAGTCCCCACCCGTGGCCTTCCCATCTTGGTTCCGTGACTGGGTACCCGATGTGCACTCTAGGCAGATACATGCCATTCCGGAGATGATGCTGATGTCTGCCGCGCTGGGAGAGGAACCATTTAGCTGCTTCCCCGCAGGCTCTCC
>LOJH01024758.1:3949-18420 GCA_001685095.1 Ellobius talpinus
TGCACTGTGGTTCACATCTATCTATAATGAGATCTGATGCTCTCTTCTGGTGTGTTGGCATGCATGCCAGCAGAACACTGTATACATAACAAACAAATAAATAAACAAATAAATCTTTAAAAATTACTTAAGAGCCGGAGAAACTGCTCAGTTGGTAAGAACTAAGAACAACTGCTGACCAACCATGAAGATCTGAGTTCAAATCCTCAGCAACCATGTAAAAGGCTGGATCTGGCTGTTACACCTGTAACTCAGTACTATGGGAGATTTATGTGGGTTTACTGGCACTAATCTATCTCCAGGTTCAGTAAGAGACCCTGTCTCAAGGGAATAAGGCAAAAAGAGGTACCCCAATGGTTCTCAGCCTTCCTAATGCTGCAACCCTTTAATACAGCTCCTCATGTTGTGGTGACCCCAACCATACAATTATTTTCATTGTTACTTCATAAGTGTAATTTTGCTACTGTTTATGAATTGTAATGTAAATATTTGTGTTTTCTGATGGTCTTAGGTGACCCCAGTCAAAAGGTCATTCAACCCCCAAAAGAGTAACGACCCACAGATTGAGAGCCGCTATGATAGAGAAACTATATGCATACACCACACTCACTCTTAAACATACAGTCACAGAGATGAATCTCAAAAACAACACGCTCTGGCCTGTCTCTCTCCCACCCTCTCCTTCCCTCTCTCTTTCTGTGTGTGCATTCAAGTTCAAACTCTAATTGAATCACATTTATAGAGATGACAGTTCACTTTTTCTTTATCAAAAAAAAAATCTTAGGACACCTTCCAGAATAAAGTTTACATACTATGAGCACCTGGTGTTCTGAAACCTAATAGTGTCAGACTTAGGAAGCACACCCAAGCCTGGTTACCGTCACATTCTACAGATTTGGGGATTCCAGACTAGTCACTTCACACTGGCAATTACTATAAGTAGATTTCACTCCTGCACCCTGGGACACTGGGAGGAAAGTCTGAACTGTGCATACAGCACACATACCACGGAAGAGGCCACTTCCCAGCCAGTGATATCTGTGACCACACAGGACTCTGCCAGGAAAGAACTCTGCCACCACAGGCAACTGCCCATCTCTCTGTCACTTATGTTCCCTCCTCCATTCACTCTTGAATAACCTCAGCGTCTGCTCTGAGCCAGTCCTGGAGGCATGACAAAAATGGAGACATAAGCTCTGCTCCCCCATCTGTCTGTAGACCACTCTCATAGGCCTAGGCTAGGATGGGGCACTCTGCACACTCCTTGAGGATATAAAGAATATTTATAGCAATCATACCTTTGGTCCGATAGCAGCATTCCAAGAATTAACTAAAAGGAAGTGGGGAAGGAACCACCGGACCAGCTCATTCTGGTGTATTTCCAACAGCCATAAAATACCCTCCCTGCTAAGAATCAAAACAACCTGCTAACAATGGGAATCAGTCAAACGAACTATGCCACAGTCAGTAGAGAGACTATTTCCTGAAGCCATGAGATACGTGCTCTGGAGAAAGAGAACAAAAAGGAAAAGACTGTCACTAACAGTGTCCAGTGATGGAAGATGACGCCATGCACAGCAGGCCTTTCCTAGGCAGAATAGGCTTGACAGAACTCCCCTGGACCCTCAGGAAGGGTAAAATGCAGCACAATTAAGAGAAGGATCTTGGTTCAATGTATGTTGAAGTTGATCTAAGAGTACGCACTCTATCAAGTTCCCAGATAAGGTGGGTGCCCCTGTCACTAACCTAAGATGGCTATCTCCATGTGAACACAGGAGAACACAGGCACAATTTACTTTTTATACCATCTTACATATTCCATAAGGTAAAGTACATTTGTAATTATGCAGAACATTTGAATACATAATTATTTTAATGGCAACTGTCTTAGTAGGGTTACTATTGCTGTAAAGAGACACCAAAACCATGGCACCTCTTATAAAGGAAATCATTTAATTGGAACTAGCTTACAGTTCAGAGGTTTAGTCCGTTATTGTCATGGTGGAAAGCAAATCAGCACACAGGCAGAGAAGGTGCTGGAGAAGTAGCTGAGAGTTCTACCTCTTGATCTGCAGGCAACAGGAAGTGAACTGTGTACCACAGTGGGAGTAGCCTGAGCATATGAGACGTCAAAGTCCACCCCTACAGTGACGCAATTCTTCCAACAAGGCCATACCTCCTAATAGTGCCACTCTCTATTGGCCAAGCATTCAAACACATGAGTCTATAGGGGCCATTTCTATTCAAACCACCACAACAACCATCTTGAATACTCTGAAATGTGATCAAAGGTTTATTATGGTCAATACAGAATAATTTAAAATAAAAATGAGCAATGGCATAAATAATTAAATTTTATCTTATTATTATTATTATTTTAGCTCTGGGGTTCACACCCAAGGCTTTGCACATGTTAAATGTTCTGCTACTATGCTGTAGCCCCAACCCTCTAATTTTTAAGAGAATGGTTGAAAACTGCTCAAAGGCCATGAGGCTATTAATATTTACAAAGCATGGAAAAACAAAATGATAAACTTTAGTCATGGCATGACAACTGGATTAAAATGCCAACATTGTTTGTTAAATGTACTAAGTTTAGGGGGAAAGCTGGATTACATCTGTGATCCTAGCACTCGGGAGGTTGATACAGAAACATCACCTTGTGCCTGAGGCCCACATGGGCTACAGCATGAATCTATCTTAAATGAAGAAGGAAATATACTAAAATGTTAGTATCTTTGGATCCTTGGGAGTGGGTAAGGCATGTGTATTATTTACTTTGTTGCTGTGAGAAAGAGCAGGAAAAACCATCATCTTGAGCCAGTGAGATGGCCTAGTGTGTAAGGCACTTCCTGAACAAGTCTGATGACCTGAGTTCAAGCCCCAGAACTGACTGTCTAAAGTAGTTCTCTGCCCTCTGTATATGCTCCATGGCACATGTATGCTGGCATTCATACACTTATGCCATACACACCCCACCACCACTCCACCACCACCACCAACAACAACAACAATCTTCTTAAAAAAATCATCTTACCGAAGGAAGCATTTATTTTGGCTCATGGTTTGGGTTCAGTCTATGGTCAGCTCGCTCCACTGCTCCCATGGCAGGCAGAAACCTCTTGGTGGAAGGGCATAGCAGAGGGAGGCTGCCCACTTTATGACAGACGTAAGGAAAGAGAGAGGAGAGATAACTAGTAACCATGGGTTTCTCTCTTCTTTAGCTTTTGTTCCACCTGGACCAAGCCCACCCTCAGTTGCTGTCCCCTCTGGAAACACCATCACAGTCACAGCAGGGACAAGCTTGAGGACTCTCTTAGGCATATCTTAAGCTGTCACTGGAGGTGGTTACTCATCACACAGGGTTTAAAGGTCCATTTCAGCAGTATGTATATTAAAGGTGGAAGGACAGAGGCTACCATGGTCCCTGTACAAGGATGACACGCAAATCTGTGAAGCATTTCACTTAAAAAATATTCACTTCCTTTTAAACTTTGTAGAACAGGAAAGAACAAGGGCAGGGTTAGGATTAGGAGGTGAGGATGTCCCTGGAAAAATGGCAGGGTCAGAGGACAGAATGGAAACTATTCAAGGCTTGGGAAGGCAGGACCAGGCTAGCTCACTCCCCAGAAGCAGACAGTTCTCATGGATGCCTTAAAGGCGTAAGCAATGGACAGGCACACCACTATCTCTGATAAAGAAGATAACGCCCAGTCTGATGCCCACTTCCAGGCTACTTCTCCCCAGAACCTCAGTTCATGTCCCTCTCTCCTTCCAGGCAGCAACAGGCAATAGTGACAGAGGTTGCTGACAAAGCCATGTCGCTGGTGAAGGTCACACCAGAGAGCCCTGTAAGGGGATAGAAGATGCTTAATACTCAAAGTGGGACTATTAGTTAATACAATACTTTTCCAATGTACGCTGCTCCCGAGCTCCATTACAAACTGCGTAAGAACACAAACAGCACAAAGCCTGGCTGTCGGATCAACTCTAGTGTTGTGTGGAAGTCGGAATGTTGCAAGTCCATAACCTAATTACAATGATCTTGGGCTAGCTTTAATCCCAAACAGTCATTCCTTGGCTACCTCTGTGTCTGGCCTTGGACTGTACGAGCAGACCCACAGTTTCCAGCAATCGAAGGGCTGAGGGTGGTAGCGTCTGAGGCCCACGGCAGAGCTGCCCCCACTTTGCTATGAGCCACCTATCTGATGCAGCCACCAAGTATTTGAAAAGAATCTTGATTTGTGGCTTCTTTGTGCTGTGCCTCTAGAGACTTCATGAGGCTGCTTTCACACTGAAACACAGAATCTGCTCACTCACAGCTCACTGCATGCTCTTGCTCCCTTTCAGAAACAAGTTGGAGGGCGCTCTTCACTGTGCCCACGTCAGGATTTCAAAAATGGTTCTTGGCCCTCATACCATCTGTGAGGTACGCATATCCCTAGCTGGTACATGAGTCAGCACAAATACAACTCCACCCCAAATCCCTGCCAGGCTCTTTCTCTTTACTGCTCTTTACCTGCTCTTCACATTGGGGGCAGAGAGCATTGATGCTCATGAACACACACAGAGGGCGGGTTTCCATTATGGTCACAGTCAGAGAGGATTTTCCCAAATAACAGAGCCTAAGACCAGGATTCAAAGCCAAGGACATGGGTGCAGGTCTCACCCGCTTCAAAGCTGCTGATGCAGGAAGCACACAACACCACTTGTCATGGGGCAGCCTACAGACCCTTCTACAAAGACAGGCTAGAGCTGGAGAGCACCTGTAACTTTCTGTCTTCCTTCTAGCATTACGGGGTGGAGAACGTGTCCACAAAGTAAATAAGCCACACGGGCTCAGTCAACAACAGGGAAACCCCACTGCCAAGAACAACAGGGAATGCCTTACCCCCATGACCTTCTACCATGCAGGCACTAACAGAGGCTCATCTCCAAGGAGGACATTGCTGCTAACTCTGTTCTATACAAGAGGTATGACAAGGAGAGGCTAAACACAGGAAGAACTGTAAATACACTAAGGGGATGGAAACCCCAGACCCCAGTCCCTCACACACCCAAGTCTCGCTCCAGATTTTCTCTTACTTTGTTCTCAAGCCAACAGTCAGGCAGCCCTCTTTCACTTGGCCAAGGAGATCCTGACAGAGCACACAGTCAAACCTGAATCCCAGAGTACCCGGAAGGTCAACCACCAGCCCGCTGACCTGCCATTTACAAAACCTGTGTGTCTATAAGACGGGCTTATGTACGTGGGCCTAAGCAGGAATTCCATCTGCAGCCCTTCGGTAAGCTGCTTTCTTATCCAGACGACATTCCTGCAGCGAGAATATTGACAAAGACCTCAAGACAGTACCTTTTCCCGAAACCATTCCATTTCTGTGCGTGCCCAAGCCTGTGGAACTCAAGGGCTCTGGGGAAGGAAACCATATTCTGAAGAGAACTTGAACTGTGATGAAACTGCAGACACAGCAGAGATGAGAACACCGACCCCATGACCTTAACAGAAAGTTTCAAATTGAGGAAATCCAGCCACCTGAGACTTGACTTGCGGAAGCATCTGGGAGGCCGGACTGTGGGCCAGTGCCTCAGTTCCTCATCTAAGCCAAGCTTTCTGAGAAGCCACGCCTAAGCAGCATATAGAAGTAGACTTGCAGTTGACTGGAGTCAGGCGGGCAGAGTAGAAACGGGGAGGGGCAAATCCTGGCAGCCCTTCAGCATGCCTGGGATCCAGCTCAGGTTAATTCCGGGACCCAGCCTCAGGACCCTTTGCTCCCAGAATCAGGCTGGAGCTCCCAGGGTGCACTATCCCTACCTTCTCACTTCCAAGGAGCTTCTGACGTGCTATTATGGGCACCCCTTCCCTACCCCAAGGTACTCAACACCAACTGTACCTGAGCACAGCTAGAGCATCATGTAAACCAGAGAAGCGGACGATCATGAGGAAATGGTGACTGCTCCCTATAGGGCTCTTGGTGGGATAAACACCATGGCCAAGGCAACATGGGCTGGAAAAGGCTGACTCCAGCTCACGGCCTGCAGGCCTTCATCCAGGGAAGTCAGGTGGAGCTGAAGCAGAGGCCACGGGGGACTGCTGCTTTCCTGCTTACTCCCCACAGCTTGCTCAGCTTGCTTTCTTATACACCTCAGGGCCACCAGTCTGGAGCTGGCATGACCCACAGTAAGCTGGGCCTTCCCACATCAATCTATAGTTTAAAAAGTGCACCGTAGGCTTCCCTGCAGGCCAACTTGGGGAGGGGTACTTTCTCAATTAAGGTTTCTTCTTCCCGAATGATTTGAGCTTCTGACAAGTTGACATAAAGCCAGCCAGCACAGCAACTGAACTTGTGTTCTCCCGACACAGGCACATGCGGTATTACACACAAGCCTTCTCCCATTCCCAAAGGTCAAGAGCCTCTGTACTTACCTTTGGTTGGCCCTTTAGTTTTCTTTTGTTTTTGGTTTTTTTTTTCCCCTGGTACTGGAGGGCTGGGGAGATGGCTCAGTGGCTAAGGTACTTGCTGAGTGAGAATCAGTACTGGGGTTTAAGTCTCCAGAACCCAAGTAAATAACAGGTGGCGTGGCAGCCAGCTTGCAATTCCAGCTTTAGAAGGTGGAGACGGGATCACTGGAGCAAACTAGCCACACTGGGAGTTCTGGGTGTGACTAAGAGACCCTGATTAATAAATAAAGTGCAAGAGTGATTGAGGATCAATACCGACATCATCCTAAGGCCCCCACATGCATGCAAATATGTGCCAACATGTTATTACACATGTGTGTCCCTCATATGTAAACATGCACCAGAGCCTGGAGGATGCTGGCAAGTGCTCTACCATGGCCTATGGCCCCAGCCCCTGTGTTTTTTTGAGAAAGGATTTTGCTATATGGCCCAGGCTGGCCTTGAACTTGTTTATGAGTCTGCCTCAGTAACCAGAGCAGCTGCAACTACAGGCACGTGCTCCACTATACCCAACTAGTTCTATCTGTCCTGATATTAAACTGGGGGACACCAATTTTGATAGCCTGGCAACAAACAAGTTACTGGGTTTGACCGTTGTGCCACAGCCTCCACCACCAGCTCACCACTCCCAAATCTATGCAACTGCTCCCTGCCCACATGCCTGATATATTTACTGAAAGAGGAAGAAACTCAAGGATGGCAAACACTTTGGGGGATAGTGGAGACCTGCGGGAACAAGAACCCAGTAGTTTTTACTACAGAGGTGGCAGTTTCAGTATCCCTTGAACATGTCTTAGAAGAACAGATCATGTAAAAAAATTTTTTTCTTTTCTTTTTAAAACATCTATTTTGTGTGTGCATGTGCACGCATGTGCATACTCAAGCACGTGTATGGCATGTGTGTGGAGGTCAGAGGACAACATGCATAAGCAAGCTCTCTTCTACCATGTGATTTCTGGGGACTGAAGTCAGTTTGTTGGGCTTGGGAACTCAGATGGACCCTCTGAGCCATCTCGTGGGTCCAAATCTGATGTTCAATGCAGGTTCAGTTTTCTTTTTAACTCATCTGGCTGGCCATGACTCGGATCCCCAGTGTGTCACCACGGAGGGGTGGTGGAAGAGTCTACACTATCAGGCTAGCACCTAGATGATGGACAGCTGGTGTATGTGTGTGTGTGTGTGTGTGTGTGTGTGTGTGACCATGGAGGGTGGTGGGAGAGTCTGCACTATCAGGGTAGCACCTAGATGATGGACAGCTGGTGTGTATGTGTCACCACGGAGGGTGGTGGTCTCCCACCACCTGTACTATCAGGCTAGCACTTAGATGATGGACAGCTGGTGCATAATGGAGATCCTAGAGTGCAAGTGGCACTGCAGGGAGGCTGGGAACAATGCAGCCCTCACTTCTCACAGCGAGGGTTCGGTTGAGGCTGCTGTACCAGGCAGGGAGATTCTACTTTTGGTAAAGGTGCCGAGGCTTGCAAGTACCTGGAGGAAAGCCTGGCGCTGTGCTTCCTTCGCTTTGGTTCAGACACCCACATGCATGCCACCCACTCCAGGAGTGGCTGTCTATCTAGCCGTAGCACCATTAATAAAAACCCAGAGACAGGAACTGGGGTTCAACCTGAAGGTCAGAAAAACAAAACAGCCAGCCACTGACTCTTACCTCGACTTCAGTCTGAAATGGCGATCCTGCCTCTAGGAATCTCAGAATGAGACAGAATGAGAGCTGTCTTCTCCCGTCTTCTATTCCTCTTTAGGGCTGGGATTAAAGGCGTGCACAACTTCTGCCAGGTTTCTATGGCAAACTAGTGTGGCTAATGCCACCACTGCTTGGTCTATAAGGCTGACCAGTGCGGCTGTTTTACTCTCTGATCTTCAGACAAACTTTATTTATTAAAATACAAATGAAACATCACTACACCCAACCTTGCTCATTTCCTTCTAGACTGAAGGCATCCAGGGTCAGGGGACCCTCACAGGACAGATCACCCTCAAGATAAAGGCAGCATCTTTGTTGGGTGTGGCTCCCCTGAGAGCAGAAGTAATCACCCTGTAGGAACCAGACTGCTTCCCTAAAGTGACAAGAGAGGTAACAACTTCCTTAGACCACCTTGCAGAATCAGAACTGAGATACTGGCCAAACAGACCCCCTTGATCAGAGCTGCTTAATTATGCAAACAGATCTTTTGCCCCCGTCTCAATTCCTTCTCCACTCCATTTAAACCTAAAGTTATTGTTTCCCTGAAGATGAACTTGGAGCCATTAGACCCTTTGTTTGTCCCTGTTCCCAATATGATGACGGAGTCCCCTTTCTTTATCATTATTTGCTTTTTAAAAACTGGAGTGTAGGGATGCAGTGGGTGGGGAAGGCAGGGTTAAGCCTAGCTTGTTCAAACTGCTGAGCTCAGGCCTCTGCCCTAAAGCTGAAGTCACGCTGCCAGCCACAAGCCATCAAGCTAACTACTAAGTCTTCTAAGCATGATCCCTTCCAAAAACCGGCTGTGATGTGATACCCAGTGTAAGGCGGATCTGTGAGAATTAAGTAAGTTTGTTAAGAGGACTGGTGGGACAGATTGGTGGGTGAAGCTTGGGGATGTGAGTTCCGGTCCCCAGAATCCCTGTAAAAAAGCCAGGTGTGGCAGGGTGTAGACTTGCGGCAGAGACAGGTGGATCTGGGGCTTGCAACCTTGCTAGATTACTCAAAATGGTGAGCTCCAAGTTCAGTAAGATCATCTCTCAAAACACAAGGTGGAGAACGGCAGAAGATGCCTGATATCACCTCCTGGCCTCCAGAGACATAGGAACGGCTGAGCACACCAGTGCACATACACATACCTCCACCCATGCCCTAAACAACGTCAGATGGGGAGCCAGGCAAGATGACTCATGCCTGTAATCCTAACACTCGGGACGCCAAGGAAGGAGGGTCGCCCGTAAGCTCGAGGCTAGCTTGGGGTTTATAGTGAGTTCCTGGACTATAGAGTAAAACTCTGTCTCAACAATTAAAAGGTGTATAATTAATAAAAAGACTAACATGGACTCTTATATTTTTCTTCTTCTATACTTTTAAAAAGTGGTAAGAGGATGAGAACATTAGAGCCATTGGGAGATGTCTTTCTTGCCTACCATACACATTAGACTACGGGTTTAATCCCCAGGACTATGGAAAGACAAGAGCAAGCTCATAGCAGGAGGTGCAGGCAGGTGTGGCAGACATTCAAGGTCATCTCAGGCACAGAGAGAGTTTGAGGCTAGCTTGGGTTACATGGGCACTGTATCAGAAAAACAACAAGAGGGCTGGAGAGATGGTTCAGAGGTTAGAGGTGCTTGCCTCTCTTCCAGGGGACCCAAGTTTGGTTCCTAGCACCCTTGTTAAGTAGCTCACAATCATCTGTAACTCCAGGTTCAGCAGACCCAACACCCTCCTCTGGCCACTTCAGGCACCCACACATACATGGCAAACACACAGAAATACATACACACACATAAAGGGAAACAAACCTTTAGAAAGAAAAAACAAAAAAAATGACTTCAAGTCAACTTTTGGCTCCCTGAGACCACAATGTCACCCTTCATTGAAAATCAAAGTGTGAGGAGAAACCGTGGTCAGTATGTAAAATAAATGAAAAAATTAATTAAATAAAGTAAAAAAAGAAAGGAAGGAAGGAAATCAATCCCCCCACTACACTCCCAGGTGAGAAAGTTGAGGGCGATGACAGCCATGTTTGCAAACATGGCTGCTGACTTGGCTGCCATTCCTCCCCTTCTCACATCCAGGCCAACAAGGGCACCAATGCGCCTTTCTAATGTGTTTATCCCCTTTAGGTAAACAAGTCGAATGAAAGATGGTGTCACATCTGTAGGGCTATAACAGCTTTTAGCACTATCTATCCGGAGAGAGAAAGCATCAGGCCATTGCCTTGCTACGCAGGGACCTGGCAACTCTCTCTCCACAACATCTTCTTTTAGAGGACCAGGGAGAAAACTGTGTTGGGTAGTTATGTAATAGTGATCTCATGCTAATACTCTGGCTGTCAGACTGCCTTTATCTTTTTATTTAAAAAAAAAACAAAATTAGGGGGCACAGGCCTTTAATTTCAGCACTGGAGAGGCAGAGGTAGGCAGATCTCTGTGAGTTCAAGGTCAGCCTGGTCTACAAAATGAGTTCTAGGACTGCTGAAGCTACATAGAGAAATCCTGTTTTGAAAAACAAAATAAAACAAAAATTAGTGTGTTTAACAGGCTTTAAGGATCCTAAGTTTGATGACCTCTACAGAAAAGATACAGAAGGTCACTCTATATTAGCCAATGGAGCTCCAGAGATCCCCAAACAGTACAGGCTATTGGTAATGCTCTTGGTTACTCTTCAGAAATGGACAGTAAGACCCTATTTCTGGAAACACTACATACTTGATCTAGCTGGTACTCAACAGGAAGCTTCACCCCCTGGCTAGCTTCTGTACTGCTGGGAAGTACTATGCATCCACCGAACTGTGGACCCTGAAAACTGCAATCAGAAATGGTCCAACATGGTATGTCCACGGATACACCAGTGGCACAGTGGTTATGGAGTGAGCAAGTACTTCCTGACTGTATCCAAGGTCCACTGCATTAGATGGACCGCATACCTGACACTGCTGGCCGGGCCCAGAACCTGGGGCTAGACAGCTCCTAGGGGAGAACCTGGCACTATTATTCTGCCAAATGGATACAGTATTAAAACAACCCCTAATCATTTTCAGCTATCCCCAGCCCTCTCAGACAAGCCTGAGTAGATGACAATTAGCACAGAGAACCTCAACTGGTCAACATGCAGAGAATAAGATTGGGGTGCTTAGTAAAATATCTAAATGGGACATTTATATCAAACTCCTTTCTCCATGGATCAGGATCTTCAAGGAAGAAGGCGGAGAAAGTGTAAGCACCAAGACGGCAGATAACATCAAAGACAGTGTTTTCAAAATACAACAGGACAATAACACACGGACTCACGGCATCTGTGACATCATGCACAAAACGGCACAAGCTCAAGACAGAAAAATTCCTGCTTGGGGGATGGGGGGCATAAAACCCCACCAGTAGCCCAAGAGCCGCTGGCATCTGATAGCTGCTGGAAGAGTCAGTTTTTTTTTAACTGTATGATTCCTGGTAGGTCAGTCGCGTTCCAGGGCAGGGCTCACACCCAAGAGTATTGGGCAATAAATTGGTCAGGATGGGCTTGAAAAAAAAAAAAGTAGAAGTTGGGTGGGTAGGGAGGTGAGGATGAGGATCAGGACAAGGATGAACATGATCAAAATTTACTATATGAAACTCTCAAAGAATAAAATTATTTTTAAATGTAGGTGTTTATGTATTAATTAATCCACTTAGCATAATGCTTCTGAGATCTATATTATACATATTATTTAGTATTATATAGTACATCAATATTTTCCTTTGTATAGAGAACTTTGCTCTTTCTAGTTTGTGGGTAATTTTAAACTGTCGTGAGCAGTTTTGTTTAAAAAAAAGGGGGTGATTTTTTAAAAAAAGGATATTCTGTATCTCTTAAAGAAATAGGTCTAGCTGGGTGGTGGTGGCTCATGCCTTTCATCTCAGCACTCCAGCAGCAGAGGCAGAAGGATCTCTGTGAGTTTGAGGCCAGCCTGGGCTACAAGAGCTAGTTCTAGCACGGGCTCCAAAGCTACAGAGAAACCTTGTCTTGGGGAAAAAAAGAAAGAAAAGAAAAGAAAAGAAATAGGGTATACTAAGAATTCTGACAGGCCTGAAATGGGTGATGATGTTACCTCACCAGACCCCAAACCACTGAAACTCTTCTCTTTAAAGAATGGGGCTCCTTAAGGGTCCATTTCATCAGCCAAGTAACAGAATGCAGAGACAGTGGCCGAGGCTTCCTTCCTGACAGGAAGGATTTGTTAACTTAGTGTGGGTCAAAGTCTATATGCTACAGCCTTTATGTCCGTCCAACCCTTCCATAATGGTGAGATGGCCACAAGCAGTGGGGTGAAAAGTCACACAGACCTCCCATCTCATTTTGGCAAAACTGTAAATGAGTCCGTCACCTTTGGTTTCCTATTTTCTTGGAAACTAAGGGAGTGGGTTTATGGATCTAAGTGCCTGGCAACAATTGCATATTTCTTTCATTCATACAATGAAAACTGAACCATATGCCAACTGATTTTACAGAGGTACTGTGAACCAAGTTCCCAGAAAGGAAAAACAAAACAAACAAAACATCCAGAAACCACCATACCCGTGTACAGTTTAGCTGATGAGAACTCCATGACTGTGGAGAGCTAGGATGTTTGTAGATCTAGATTCAAATAATTTTGTGTTATCTTTAGTCCCCACTCATTGCCCAATTCTTTCTGGCCTAACGGCCTTGTGATTCTCAGTAAAATCCTCTGGACTGTATTAACTTAGTAGACCGCTAACTTTCATCACCCCAGAGCTAAGGCCTATCAGTCAGCATCAGGCAGGGCTCTCCCCTCTTTGCTGCGATTGCCTAATTGATGTTTCTGCAATGCATGTTTTTAAGTGACTTAAGTTATGACTTTCTTTTGTCCTCTAACTATAAAAACATCATGAAACCATTTCCACATTAGAACATTTATTTGGGAAGCCCGAATCTGTGTTCCTAGACCACGGTCCTTCATATCTGACTCAAGAATAAACTCGTATTTCCCTTTGGGGTGATTTTTCTAACACTTGAACAATCCACGATCCCAGGCACAGTTTTCTCTGGTGCCTCTTTTTAAATCAAAGGAACATTCAATCCAGCTGTAGTGAAGTTACTTAGAAGGGTTCTTGCTGCAGAGTCTGCCTTCCCTGTCTTCATCCACTGTACTTCAACAGTCCCATCTTGGAATCTACACTTTCACAAATTGCTAATCAAGTATGGCAGGGCCCGGTCAGAAGCACAGGACAGAACCTGAAGGGAACAGTTTAGACGGCTATAACTACCTCTCCACACAAACAAGAAGAAAAGAGCGGCATGGACCGTGCGACTGTGCGACTCAGTTCTTGGCTGGATGTTTGTTTCATGATCCTGAGAGCAAAGTGGAATCAATATGGAAAAAATACAGCTCTTTTCAAGGCTTAAGTATATCCCCACTCATCTTATGTTGTCTTCATCATTACAAAACTACTGACATACAGAATGTTCCAGAAGTGCACATGATCCCAAGAGGACACGTGTAGTTCACTACTCTGGTCTCTTCTGGGGAGTTGAAGGTGCTGGAGGCCCAGGCCCTGGATCATGCCAGGCAAATGCTCTACTGCTGAGCCAGACCCAAAGCCCGGGCCTATTTTTCTGCTGAGTATAACTCAGAGGGGATTTGAGCCACTGGAAAAACTGCTAACACATTTGATACAAACCGCCTGACTGGAGGCAGCCTAACCCCCAGGTTTGCCAATGGTGTGTGTTCAGAAAAAGCTGAGCCAGCACCCACCTGCATGAACTTGATCCACTTAACAAACACCTGTGAGCCTGTGTAAGACAGATGAGACTATGATCTTCTTGGATCAGTCTGATGAGGCAGTATTCACATCCAATTTATGAAAAATAATTGATATATGAAAGGTTTCGAAACTAGAGTCACCTGTATAGTGCTGAACTTACTTTTTGGAAAACAAAAGAGAAAGGCAGTGTGGCAACTTTTAAAAGACCCAACACATGCAAAAACAGAGATGACTTGCATGCCGAACATCCATCTTTGGCTGCTAATCTTTCATGGCCCAGTGTACTCCTGCACCCCAAACTTTGAATCAAATTCTCAATCTATATGTCAAGTTCAGTCAGTAATCCTAAAAAAATCAGTTTTTAAGTAATGTAATTATGAAGCCAGCAACATGGTTCAGGGCTCTTGCCATTAAGTCAAAACAATTGAGTTCCAACCACGATCGCATGTGGAGAAACTATTCTCAAAACGTGTCCTTTGACCTCAACAGAGAGACCACACACACACACACACACACACACACACGAGAGAGAGAGAGAGAGAGAGAG
>LOJH01024759.1:0-11570 GCA_001685095.1 Ellobius talpinus
GGTGGTGGTGATGTCTCTGATGTGGGACAACAAAGCAAAGGAAGAAAACCCAAACTAAAAGAGGAAGGAGACAGGAGCCTCGATTAAAGAAGAAAGGAAAGAATCTCAATGAAGCATTAATTATAACTTACCGGTGACAGACTTATCTGCTTAAACTCAGAGTTCTTGTATTTAGAGCATGTATCCTTTTCAGGATTGGGGAGGAAACACCAACCACACCACTGTCTAGAACCTCTGGACCCCCTCAAGCCCCACTCATCACTCAGTCCTCTCCTCCTCCAAAGATGAGAAAGGAAGCATGTACTTTGGTCATGTGAGAAGAATAACTCAGTCATGGTCCCCTAGCCATGTGTCTCCTGTGCAGTGAATCTGCATGAAGACCACAAAACTGCAGTATCCTTGTGACCCCACTTTTCAAATGGAGTGAGAGCAGGCCTGGGAGAATGTTGTTGCCTCCCTTTCTTGGTACCACCACTCATGAAATGGAAATGAAGCCTTTGAGAGCTCAGAGTACATCGTGCAGATGATTAAGTTCATGTACACAAATGTGCTGAGATCTCTCAAGCAGAACCAGGAGTGTCTTAATTTTTAGATAATTATGAAGTGCAAAATTACCCTAACAGTTAAAAAGCATGATTTTTTTAGTTAGGTGTTTAATCTTGCCATATCTCTACATGATGAAATAATAAGCTTATGTAGCAGTACCAATCTTGTAAGATAATAATAAGCTTCAATGGAGAAACTCTATCTAAAGGGTTTGATATAGTATCTTTCTGAGGCCTGGGATTGTAACAGAGAACATGCCTACCGCACACAAACCCTAGGTACAGCCCTTAACACTTTATCTTCCAATATCCTTCAATAACAGGTGATATTAATATAGAGAAACAGAAACAACCTTTTTAAAGATATCAAGACATAGATGTGACTATGGGCCCCTGGACTGAACCTTGAACAACTCTACGGATGGGGTCCAACCATTTTAAAGTGGTTAGCACAAGCCCTTCATCGGCTGTCTCCTGCTGACTGTCTGCATAGACTAGACCTCCCAAACCTCCCTCCTTACTTCTGGTTGTCATATTCTTTTCTCTACTCGCTCTCTTCATTATAGTTTGGCCCTCCTAAAATACTCAGCCCCCAAGCTAGAGGAGCTGAAGATAGAATACTTTCATACTCTTCAATTACAGCCCAATTGGGTAATTCCCTGGCATTTTATCTTTCTCCACTACTTGCGCCTGAGGTAGACAGAGGACAACTCTTTTCTTCCACCTTTATTACAGGTTGCAGATATTAAATTCATGTCTTCTGGCTTGTGCGCATGGTGCCTTGACCTGCTGAATCATCTCATTGGCTTAATCCTAGACCTCTTGAGGGATTATTGCTAAAGTTAGAGTTTAAGGTTAGGCTCAGGGTTCATGCTAAGGTTAGATTAGAACCTATTAGAATTCATCTTAGAAAAAAAAGCTAGGGGTAGGATTTGGGGACCTTGGAACAGGCAAATGAGACATGGGGTAAATTAACATGCTAACACTCAAGCACCCTTACATCAGACCATATTTTGTCTACTTTTTAAAATTAAATTTCACTTGAAATAATAACAAAAGATTCTGTGTGTGGTTCATAAACCATGTGTGTAAATCACTGTAAAGAAACTCCAGAGCCATTTGTCGGATTGAAGGATGGAAACAACAGCCCAAGCCTAGAAATTTGACAGCCTCACAAATTAAACCTTTACACTCACAGACATGCTGTCTCCGAAGCTAAAGCTGCTCCATACATGGACTAGAGGGTGGTAACCTCTGTGGGGCCTCAGAAAATAAATGATCTGTGCACACACTTCCCTACTGGCCTGCAGGAGCCATGTAGGATGGCCAGGAGTACAAGCAATATCACAACAATATCACATATTGTAGATGGAAGTAAAGAAATATTTCAGAATGATTATGGTCTTTGCCAATTCAAAATGCCAGACACACAGGGCTGGATAAAAGAGGTTAGATAAGATACAGGGTATGTGGATCAGGAAAAGTATCACTTCATTGTAAAAGCAAGAAAACCTAACTTCAGATCCCCAGCATCCACATAGCAAAGTGCATATGAAATCCCAACACTGGGAAGCAGAGACAAGAGAATCCCTAGGGCTTGGTGTACAGCATGTACTGCTGAATCAGTGAGCTCTAGATTCAGTGAGAGACCCTTCCTCAAAAAGTAAAGTGGAGGGCAACTGAGGAAGACTTCTAACATGTACCTCTAGCCTGTGCATGCACATGCACACACACGCACACACACACACACACACACAAAATCAGGAATGCAGGTACTGGAAAGGTGGTACAATGGTTAAGATTGCTGACTGCTCTTTCAGAGAACCTGGGTTCTGTTCCCAGCATCCACACGGTAGCTCACGATCAACTGTAACTGCAGATCCAGGGTATCTGATGCTCTTTTCTGTCTGTCATAGTCTCCTGCATGTACATGGTGCACAGAAGCTAACACAGACAGACAGACACATACACACATACACCACATATATTTTAATCTTAAAAAATGAAACAAATCCAAGAATAGATGGACACTAATAATTCATTAGACATGGTAATCTTTGGAAAACTTTGAAACCGAAAGGAGATGACTTCTTGCAAAAGCAGATGTTAGCTCAAGGTTCAGATAAAGGACCAGATCAAGCTTCCGCTTTCCAAGCTTTATATGGTCTCTGCCAAGCCACTTAACTCTGTGGCTTTTGGACAAAAGCAGCCATATGCAATTCATTTATGAATGTTGTGGCTATGTTCCAATGAAACTTTATCAAAAATTAAAATAGGGAACAAATTGGATTTGACCCATGGACATTGTTTATTAATCTATGAAGCAGAGGATTTGGGGGCACATTTTGGAAACTGCCATAAGAGACTTGTCTTTTAGAAATGGATTCACTGCAGAAGAGAGGAAGATCAGGACTATAATATTATTTTTAAAGCCCTGGATCCTTTTTTTCTTGATGCTGCTGCTGCTGCTGTTGTTGCTAAAGCAGAGTGAACTGTTTCTGTCCATTGCAAACAAAGAAAGAAAAAGTTCTGGTTGTTAGACAACAGGAAGCTGGGGGCAGGAGCAGACATGGATCTCATTCCAACTCTTTGATTCCCATTCTAGTGCTCTGTGATTTCAACATGCATCTCAAAGAAAAGAACACCCTGTCTGACCCAAACCCCACACTGTCATGGTCAACCTTGCCTTTGTTCCAAGAACCCCTGTTTCTTAGAATGTCATCAAAAGAAAGTATGCATCTGAGACAGACTGCCCATTGATATGGAAGGCTGACAGAATCACCCTCAGGGCCAGATGTGGTACAGACATCTGTGCTCTAATGGAGGCACTCCATTTGGCAGAACCAGGAAGAGCTCAGCAGGAGCAACATCAATTAGCAGCCTCTTTGGAGAAGAAATGATGACAGAGCATCACAACAATCAAGCCTCATGCAGTCACTATAAATAATGGTGATCAAGACTTTGCCCAAGCGTCTAGATATGCTCTCTGTGATTTTAAGGAAGAACAGCAGAAAACTCTAAAATTCTCATACATGGTCAGAAGAAAGGGGAGTTCTCCAGAAAACAATTCTGTGATATGGAGCAAAGTTTACAATCAAACCTCGAGACTGGCTCATATTCATCCTCCCATCCTATGAGAATATACCCTCCCAGGAATGTCCATCCTTTCTACATTGCAACATGATAGATTGGGCTAATTTTTTTCTGTTCATGCATGATGGCTCCAGGCCACAGGCAAAGAATCAGAAAAGTGGATTTCTTTACAAGATACTCATCACACTGAGGCTAGTTTCAGAAGTTAAAGGTACAGAGGAGTGCCCAAAAGCAGCAGTTCCACTAGATATATTGTGGTATGGAGCCACAGAGTGGGAAATGACCATAGCCATTGAATTAGGATATTAAAGTATCTTTCATGACTGGCTGAAATACTGGCACTATAACAGGGGACACACAAAACTTACTAGTGCACATTACACAATAAGCAGCGGCCCAATGCATGATCTAACTTTCATTGGCTTGGATGTAGTCGTTAGATGTTTGAGCGTGAGGACCCAAGGATTTTTCAGTTTCTTTCTATTCCTTTTATTTTCTCTTTGATATATATTTTATTTTCATCTCTTTGCATATAATATGCTAGCATTTTAAACATGTATGTGTTTTTGTGATTCTCCCTGCTCTTCTCCCAACTACTCCTGTTCCCCCTGCTCCTTGTGCCCTCCCATCCCCAGACTCGACTCTTCTTTCGTGTCCCAGTTTTTTTGCCCAGTCTCTATCTGTGGTGGTTTGAATGAGAACGGCCCCCAGAGGTTCATCTATTTGAATGTTTAATTCCTAGTTAGTGGGGTGTTTAGGTAGAATTAGAAGGTATGTTCTTATTGGAGAAGGTATGTCACTGGGGGTGGGTTTTGAAATTTCAAAAGCACATGGAAGGCCTCTCTCTCTCTCTCTCTCTCTCTCTCTCTCTCTCTGCAGATCAGGATGTAAGTTCTCAGCTATTACTCTAGGACCATGCTTGCCTGTTCACCACCAGGTTTCTTGATGTGAAGGCCATGAACTTATCCTCTAAAACTGTGAAGAAGGACCCAGCTAAATGCTTTCTTTGATAAGATGCCTTGGTCATAGTGTCTCTTCACAATAATAGAAAAGTAACTAAGACACATCCATCCTCATCACCTAACTTTGAGATACCACCTCACCCCATTAAGAATTCATACTACTAAGAAACCTGACAACAATATTAGAGAGGATATGGAATAAGAAGAGTCCTTATTTACTGCTGATCAGGGTGCAAATTGGTACAGTCATTCTGGAAATCAGTACAGGAGTTCCTCAAAAAGTTAAAACTGTATCTACTTTGTGACCCAGATACATCACTGATGGGACAAACCCCAGTGCACTCCATATTCTACCACAGAGAAACACATCTATGTTTATTGATGCTATATTCATGAGAAAAAGGAAATAAAAGCAGCCCAGATGTCCATCAACAGACAAGTTGATAATGAAAATGTGGTAAATACACATAATGGAGTATAGTCATTTATGAGAAAAATGAAATTGTGAAATTTGAAGGAAATTGGGTGGATATGGAAAGTATAATATTAAGTGAGATGACCTAAACTCACAAAGACAAAATCCCTTGCTCTTCATTGTTGGACCCTAACCTATAATGTACACCTGGATATACACAACCAAGGGTTCCGACTATAGGGCTTTTTTATTTTTCATGATGCTGTATGGAGCCAATAAAGAATGAAGGGGCAGTGGGAAAGTTCCTAGTGTAAGGTGACAGTAAGGACAATTTAAAGGCTATGACAGTGTAGCAATGGCCCATTCCTTCTATTCAGTTTTAAAGACTCTCCAAGGAGTTCTAAGTAGAAGCTTAAATGTCACACTCCTTCAGGCAAGCTGACCCATTTTCCCAGTGGTCACATGACCTTTTATAGACTTTGGAAACATTTTGTGTCTCTCCTTCAAAGAACATAAGAGAAAATATTATCATGATACATAATGATGTCATTGTATGTCCATGTATTTACATTATTGTGAAATTTATCAGTGTATGACACTCATTAGTCTTAAATTATCAATTAGTTATCACTCTAAACAGCATGTGGTTATTTAAATTTCTTTATAAACTAATTAAAACACAGTAAATGTTGAACCTTTATTTTTCAGTCACACTAACCCCAGTTGGCATGATCAGTAGCCACAGGCAACTGGTAGCTACACCTGTAGGCTGAAAAGATACAAAAACATCCTATCACTGCAGTTCCATTAGGCAATGTCAGTCCATGAGCTCTTGTTCCCATCACCCTGTCCCCAGTGCAAATGCCTGGCACCACACAAACACTTGGCAAAAATGTGCATAGCTGCAGTAAGATATTTTTATTAAAGTAACTACAGTATGATGTCTTCATTTATCCCTGTTGGCAAAGTTCTTGTCATACAGACATGAGGACCCCTGTGAAATCTGGGTGCATTGGGTGCTCATATGTATTATCAGCACAGGGGACGCATGCTCATGTGGGAAATTCAGGGCTGTCCCAGTCTCATTCCCGTACTGTTATAAAATGCCCTGACAAAAGGCCACTTAAGGCTTATTTTAGTTCATAATTTCAGATTGCTATCCATCATAGTAGGGGAGTCACGGTAATAGGAATAACACAAAAATGAACGCAAGCCTGCTTACTGTTCAGCTTCCCGCCTTTACTTTGATAGCGTCCAGGATCCCCTGCCTTAGGGCATGATGCCAGCTATAAGGGACACATCTCCCACGTCAATCAAATTATTCAAGACACTCCTCCACAGACCAGCCTGATCTAGACCATCCTTTATTGAGTCTCTCTTCCCAGGGAATTATAGACTAAGTTGGCAGATAAAACCAAACAGCATAAAGGCTCTAAGCAAAATGACATTGAGATGAGTTGTCCATGAGAGAAGATTGCTGCTCTTACTCTGGCAAGGTCACTATACAACTGGGAGGGGCAACCACATGAGCAGCCTTCCTAAAGGTGGCACCTGACTGCCACTGTCCAGGGACCCTGAACACTTCCTCTCTTACACCGGCTGGAATGCTGTTCCTCAACCAGCAATTCCTCCCAGATACTAATGAGCTTGACAGAGCTGCCCCTCTGGATGGCTTCTCTGCAATAAACTGGAAGTCACAGGTATAAGCCAGTAAGTGCAGGTGTTTGGTTGGTTTTCAGACAGTGTTCTCTGTTGGTGCTCGGGCATGGTGACGGAAGGTCCTGTATCTGTCTTGCTCCATCATGACCACTGAGTGACCTTGTCCATTGTTTGTTATTCATCAAATTGCTCAAAAGCAACTGGAGCAGTTGAATGCTGGGCTTCTCTCAACTGCTGGGGCTGTATGTCTCTCACGCGTCCCCTCAATTCTCCATGTTAATTCTCTGCTTCTTTGCTTCAAATGGAGTCTCTTTCTTCCACCAGTGATGAAAGTCGTTATTTTAACCTTCTCTGGAATATACAGTCCTGAGAATATTGGCCAGGGTGCCCGTACACTCCAAAACGTAAATTGCAGTTAGAAGTCAAATCAAAAAGGACTGAGGAGATGGTTCGGAGGTTAATAGTACTCACTGTTCTTCCATTTGATTTGAGTTCAGTTCCCAGCACCCACACTGAGTGCCTCATGTCCTCATATAACCCCAGTTCAAGAGATCCAATGCCTTCTGCTAGCCCCCATGGACACCTGCACTCATGTGACATTCAGGCACACACACACACACACACACACACATACACACACTAAAATAAGTATTTTTTTAAAGAAAAAGGAATTAAAATCACAAGACCCAAATTCTAATTCCTTCTTTCCACTTGCTAAGTGTTTAGCATAGGCTAAGGCATGAACTTGTCAAGACCCCAGATGGGGGGATGGTGCTTATCTAGCCAAGTGGGTTTCTTGGGGTGAAAGAAACCAGATAAATGTGTAGACGTAAAAATTTCCAGGGCAGCAGATTCTTAAGAAAGGCACACAGGATAAGTAATTGAGAGAAAGTAGGTTGATTTCAAAAATGCTAAGGTTAAGAGCAACAAGACTACTTAGCTTAATTGATTTCTGAAGACTCCAGAGTAGGTACAAGAAGCTGAACAGGTAGAATTCTTATCATCTAGGCGACCCTCTAGCTCTGAGAAACAGCTTTCCAGGATGCTCTAGCTTTGTTTTTTGTGATAAAACACTCTGACCAGAAGCAACTTGGGTAAAGAGCTTATTCGGCTTACTTACACTTAGTTTATCACTGAGGGAAGTCAGGGCAGGAACTCAAGCAGGAACCTGGAGACAGGAACCATGGAGGTAAGCTGCATGCCGGTTCATTCTCTGGCTTACTCAGGTTGTGTTTAAATAGCTTTCTTACACAACCCAGGACCATCTGCCAAGGGAGTGTGCCACCCACACTGGGCTAGGCTCTCCTACACCAATTAATAACCAAGGCACTCCCCACAGACATGCCCACAGGACAGCCTGATCCAGGAAATCTCTCAATGTGGTTCCTTCTTCAGACTCTAGACTGTGTCAAGGTGACAATTAAGGCTAACCAGGACATGGGGTAAGCAGTTTCTGGACAGCTAATTTGCTCAGAGAGTCACTCTCCAACATTTTCTGAATGCGTACCCCATGCTAGCCATGGTGGACAGAAGTAGAAAACATACATGATTTCTTCCCAAATGTGACCCCGGTTAACTGGGGGAAAGAAGAGGCACAGACAAAACGATCTCAGTTCAGCATAATAAAGGGAAGCACATAAGAAAGCACAGTGTAGCACAGGACAGGGTGACATCTCTTCCATCAGAGGCTGGGGCCACACTTGGCAATGCAACAGGGACCCATGTTAAAGAGTCGTGTTTCAGATGGACTTTTTGAGAGATAGGTAGGAGTTTTCTTGGCTGATAAATTAAGATGTGTCAAGGAAAAGTGATACCCCCCACCCCCGCCAAGTAAGAAGGGA
The DNA here is from genome assembly GCA_001685095.1 of Ellobius talpinus. NCBI lineage: Eukaryota > Metazoa > Chordata > Mammalia > Rodentia > Cricetidae > Ellobius > Ellobius talpinus. The sequence goes on from LOJH01024759.1 coordinate 8,516, forward strand.
CAACACGTGTCAAGATGTAAAATCAGGACACCAGATCTGGTTTGACTGGGGTCTTGAAATCTATACAAAATTGAGTTCCCTCAGAAGATTTATTTCCTATGTCCAGTAATAAAACTGAATGAGATGTAGTTTTCTTATAAGTCAAGGAAATGACCAGTAAACAGCATAGGTGTTATTATCAGTGGTCTTTCCCACTGTATAGAACTCTGGGGGCTGGGAAAGGGCTCAGCAGGTTAAGTGCTCACTGTGCAACAATGAGAACCTGAGTTCCAGCCCCAGAACCACCCAGCTAAAACGGCAAGTTTCAGTGAGAGATTCTGCCTCAAAATATAAGGTGGAGAGGTGACTGAGGAAGAAACCTGATATCAGCCCTCAGCCTCCACGTGAACCGTTGTGGGTGACTGCCCCTATACACCCACACTGTATAGGGGAGGCGTCAGTCACACAGAGATGTGGAGACATAATGACCAAGCATGGGGGCATAAGCCTACAATCCCTCTCCTGGGGAGGATGAAGCAAGACCACAGTGAGCTTGACGCCAGCTTGAACTATAGAGTGAAACTCTGGATGAAGAACTTGAAAAGGAAATTTAAAAAAATGAGTCTGGAGAAACTGTGAAGGTATTTGAAGCCAGGATGAAGAATTGAGTTTAATCCCTGGGCCCTACCTGTTGGTGAGGAAAAATAGATTCCTTTAAGTTGTCTGCTTGTTGTGGAAGAGGCTGCTTGTTTGTTCCCGGCCGCCCAGACTCCTGAAATAAGCACACAGAAACTGTATTAATTCAATCACTGCTTGGCCAACCACTATAGCATATTCCTGTAAGCCCTTACATATTAAATTAACCCATTTCTATTATGTTATATTTTACCATGAGGTTCGTGGCCTTCCAGCAAGGTTCCAGCTGGTAGCTCACGTCTTTCCCCTCTAGTTGCTACATGGCATCTCCCTGACTCCGCCTTCTTTCTCCCAGCATTCAGTTTAGTTTTCCCCACCTACCTCTATTCTGCCCTGCCAGGCCCAAGACAGATTCTTTATTCATTAACCAATAAAAGCAACATGCATACAATAGGACTTCCCATATCATCCGCTGACCTCTATACAAATACTGTAGCATGCATGTACACATGTAAATAAATGCAATAAAAAATTTAAGTATTTTAAGCATGTGTCTAGTGTGTCTTGCTTTACAGTTCTGTCTATACGATGGGCTCTTGGTTCTGTGTTTCCAACTCTTCCCAATTAAGACATGGTTAAGCAGCTTCAGTTGTCTAAACCAGGCTTCCCAAACAAGGAGTGCACCAATATTGAAGGTTTTTAAAAATTTATCTAGCCTTTACCTAGTTGCTTGTCTGTCTCTACACAATTTATTCAGGGAGAGAATGGCTGGAGGGCAGAAGATTCCCTCCAGGTCTTCTCTGAACTTGGCTTCCAGGAAGTCAAGTTTACTTAGTTATTTGTAAGATAACAGGCCTCTGGAGAGCACTGGCCCCTTCCTCGGCTTGTGCTTTTTCTATCAGAGACTCTGAAGCTAATTCAGGGGCAGCTGCCTAGAGCTCTGGGCTTCACAGACTGCGTGAGTGAACTTCCCCTGAGTGGTGCAAACTGAAAGAGATCTATTTGTCTGAGTTCACTGGCCAGAGTGGCTGCCCATGATAGCTATTTCCAGGCTCTTCCATATACACTTCAGAAGAACAGGTTCCCCACTACTCCAGAGAGCATGAACTCCTCTCTCTAGCCCTCCTGTTTCATATCTGCTCCACAGATGTCTGGCCAGTGAACCCCTCCAGAACTCTCGTGAGGGTGGATGAAAGGTGATACTTACTAACAGGATGCTTTTTTGGGTTAGCTGCATGGCTAATAAAGATGGAGCTGCCACGACACAGATGAAAAGCCTGCCCTAGTAGAACCTACGGCTGTGAGAGTTCACTGCAGACTGGACAACTGAGTGTCAGAAAGTCCCTCTCCCACAACTCTGCCAGGTGGAAGGCAGGCTCAGGTTTGGTAAGAACCCTCTCATGGACTGTGGGCCCCCTACTTCCTGTTGCAGCTTCTGTTGATGGGAAAGGGGCAAGTGGGCCTTTCCCTTCCATGGGGTCACTAATCCTATTCATGAGATCTCCACCCTCATAACATCATTCCAAACACCTCAAGTACTATCATGTTGGAGCTGGAGTCTCAACGTAAGAATCTGAGGAGTTCAGAGAGAGCCCATCTGAATCATTGTTCCATGAAATGAGAGCATAGAGAAAGGTCGTGGTCTACAATAATCCATGACTTCATATATGTGATAGAGATGGTACCGTAAACCAACCCACAGGCATTTGACTGTGTCGTTCACAGGTCTAGAAGCTTACATACACAAAAAGGTAAAAGGAAAAGGAAAAGTACTTCTCTCACTAAGAAAACAAGGATATTTTCATACTAAATTCCATGAGGATGAACCAGATTAGGAGACCTGGTTAAGAAGAGGAAGAAGTGTTGGGAATGTTTATCACCTATCCTCAGATTCTCTACCCTTGAGTGGCACCTACCAGGGTAACTTGAGGATCTTGAAGTCACTGTCTTCCTGGTCTACCTCACTACCTCTCCCACTATGACTTTGACAGCCCTGGAACAAGTCTCACCTCCTACCTCTCTCCTCAGCCCTTCATTTCTCTTTGAATTTTCAGTGTGAAACTACTTTCCCGGTTCAGCTTCTTATTTGCTTTGCTTTTTCAAAAGTAATTTTTTGCATAGTGTGATAGAGATATATACATCAAAATGTATGCATTTTAATGGACAGCCTAATGGGTTTCCACATGTATGCAGACATATATGGCAATATCCTAATCAGAATCAAGGCCCTCATTATCTTATGTGCAGTCCTTTAAGTCACTATAAATTAGATGTTTTGTTCTTAAATTTTCTGTCAATGAGATTGCACGGTATGTGGTCTTCTGTGCCTGATGTCTCCCCCTCAAAATGGTATTTCCGAGACTCATCCATATTATTTTCTTAAGACTTTCTTTGGTGTGTGTGTGTGTGTGTGTGTGTGTGTGTGTGTGTGTGTGTGTGT
>LOJH01024760.1:4138-18996 GCA_001685095.1 Ellobius talpinus
ACTGCCACATGGCAATACACAGATTAATAGAAATGGGTTAAATTAAACTGTAAAAATTAGCCAATAAGAAACTAGAACTAATGGGGAAAGCAGTGATTTAATTAATAAAAAAAGTACTGGAACTGAGGGAACATGTGATTGATCAGTTTCATTTCACTATAAATCTCTGCACTGGAAAGACACTATGAAGTGTCTGCAGACAGGTAGAAGATACTTGAAATAACCATATCCAATGAAGACTGTCATCTGTAGTAGAACTCAAAAGAAATACAACAGCTCAATTGGAAATGGCTAAAAGTCCAGCAGAATACCTCCAAAAAAGATATAAAACTTGCAAATGGCATACAAAACCTGTCCCACATCCTATATCATTAGGAAGTGACAGGTAAAACAGCAAGATACTCTTGAACACTTATCAGAATATTGAAAATCTACTATGCTGTCAATATTTAACGTCCACAAAGTTGTATGGAGCAACAGAAGCCACAGGTCTATCTTGAAAGGATTTAGACAATTCAATGGTTGACCTGTTTGTAGTGTATTCCAGAATTAAATGCAAATTTAAAATAATTATTTCTTTTAATTTTGAAATAATATAGTTATACCATTTCCCCATTAACTTCCCTCCATCTCCTATAATCTCACTTGTGTTCTCTTTCAAATTCCAGTCTCTTTTTCATTCATTATTTCTGCATGCATATGTGGCATATATGTATACAGATGGATTGAATAATAATGGCCCATATATTTGAGAACTTAAAATAATGAAGTGGTCCTACTTACAAGGATTAGGAGGTATGACGTTGTTGAGGCAACTGTGACGCTGGGAGAAGTATGACACTAGAGGTAGGCTTTGAAGTTTGAAAAGCCAGTGGTTCTCTCTTCCTGATGTCTGCAGATCTGCATATGGAACTCTCAGGTACTTCTCCAGCACTATATACTAAGTGACACCATGCTTCCAACAGTGATGAAAATGAACTAAACCTGCCAAAGTGTAAGCAAGCCCTAAACCCCATATTTTTTTCTGGTTTTTCGAGACAGGCTTCTCTGTAACTTTAGAGCCTGTCCTGGACGCAGCTCTTGTAGACTAGGCCGACCTCAAACTCACAGAGATCCTCCTGCCTCTGCCTCCTTAGTACTGGGACTAAAGGCGTGCTCCACCACCGCCCAGCCCACAAGCCCCATTCTTTCATGATAATAATGAACTAAACTTCCCAAACTGAACGTAAGCCCCATGAGAGCTGCCTTGGTCATGTTGTCTGATCATGGCAACAGAACACTAACACATACACACAGACAAACACACACACACACTCACACACACAGAGACAGATACACACACATACCTGCCTTTGTAATCTACTTAGTCTGTATAATGTGACTTGCATGTATATTTTCAATACTATTTGATATTGTATAACCAATTGGTGTGCTCTTCTTTGAAATTAACAAATCGGCAAACCTCTATGTGAGAAATTACAGAATAGATTTACTGAGAAGAAGATACCCTCCCAAGCATGGGTGGACTCAGCCTACAAGCAACATAGATATAAAAAGTCCTGATGAAAATTAAATTTTGCTTGCCTGCGTCTTTATTGCTTGCAGGTCATTTCATCTTTCTTCTACTGCAGCTGCTGTGCCGCTCACTGTTCTTCATCCTGCCATTCCTCACTGCAAGAGATTGCACTGTCAGTGGCTTTGGAAAATGAGCGAAGTCCAGAATCCTGTCAGCAATCTTTCAGACCCACAGAAGAGGTAAATGACTACTGAGGATGAAGTCTGCTCCATGGACTGAGCAACTAGCCTCTCCAGGGTGCAGAAGATCACTGGATCTTAGAAACGTCTGCCTAAGTAAACAACTTAACACATGGGTACACCAAAAGCTTGTACATGGGCTTTTATAACAGCCTTAGGCATGATTGTCAAGTCTTCAAGGAGACAAAATGTCATTCAGTACGTGAACAAATGCAGTGATATATCCAAGAAATGTGATATTATTTAGTTCTGAAAAGAAATGATATTTCAAGTCTAAAATAGATAAAGGAGAATCTGAAATGTCAATCTATCCTAAAGTAAAGCAAGATTATCTGAAAAGAAAGTAGGGTATTATTCTAAGTATGATAATTTGGGTGTGGCAACTACACTTCCTCCTTCCTGGGTGGGATCCCAGACTAATTTCTATGTTGTAGACCCCACGTGTCAAAGTCTTATCAATTTTCAATACTTTTACAATGAAGACTAAGCATTTAACATGTTAATCATTATAGGAAAAGCTATATAACCCCCAGGGGTTACTGAAGGACTTAATTAAACTCAAGTTCAAGATACATTTGAATCCATGTTCTACCAAGTTCTGTCATGTGAACTTTGTGAAATTACTAAGTCCAAATTGAGCTCATTTTTTTCTTTATACAAATCATAGTCAATAACTCAGACAGTTATTAAGCTCAAAGTAAGACAATTGCTTCAAATAACTGTTTTTAAAATAAAATAGTCCCTAAGTAAACAGTATTAATTTTAATAGTTTTTCTGTATCACAATATCAAACACATCTGAGGTATACTTGCTATAGATCAAGCACCCCAGCCTCAACTGTTCAGAAAATTGAAAAGGGAAACAGATATATAGCAAGTGTCTTGTGTAGAAATTAGGATTAAAAGCTCACTGTATAAAACGAATAGCAAAATTCATGGAGATTCCCAAAGTGGATCTCCATTATCATATGCCAGCTATATATTATAAACTTTAATAAGAACTGCCCCAAACTTAGAGCCTATTTCAATAGAGATTATTTTATGATTTAATCAGGATAGTTTTGACGGACTCCAGGCTAACCTGGGTGTACCCAAAGATTTCTGTCATATGTCTAGACTACTGCAGTCATTTTGTGCAACATCAAGTCATGTATACGAGTATAGTACCTAAGAGCTTAATTTTGGTTCTCTTTTGCCACAGAAGAATGTATAGAATTCAAGACTCTTGAGTCCCAGGGAAGTGAACTTTCCATTACAATGCACAGCTGTAGGAATAAAAGGGAACAGTAAATGCTACTTGAATTTCATGATTTCAAATATTCAGGCAAGATGAATCCACTTGCTGCACCTGCTTGTATCATCCTATTTTCTGTCTCCCCTGTGAATAGGCCCACAGACACAACACCTATTTAAATAGACTGGATCTTGAAAAAAAGTAAATTGGTATTTTGTACCACATAGGTTCTTCAGCAATGGTAATATCTGTGCTTTGTGCACATTGAAAATTATATCATTTTTAAGGCAGTGTAGGATCTGCTAATAAAACGCTCAGGAAACCCCACCATGTATCTGCAGAGCAGCTTTCCATAGCACATTTGAGCTTTTAAAAAACACAAGAACAAGTAAGATTGATTATCAGTCCACATGCCAGATTCTACAAAGAAATTAAAGAACGTAAACCCCTTTTCTGAAAGTGATACAACCACCTGCAATATTAAACCAATAAAATGTGTGTTCTGCGGCTTATGAACTGTATTGACCCAGATCCATGAAGCAGCTTTCTTGTGGAGGAGTCCTACACAGCCACTGATCAATTGCTCCCAACTGTGGCAAAGCAGCAAAAAGCATTCCACATTGACTAAAAGGTCAGAGCACTCTGAGTGAATTCCATCAGTGACGCAAATGTGAAGTTAGCCACACTTGTGATAAGCAGAACAAGTGAAAAAAAAAGCAGTTGATTAGGATGTACGTGGGGCATTCAAAGAATTAGCAACTCATTATTAGCCTAGAGTCCAGTGCCTTGACACACATAATAAAGATGAATTTAATTAAGCTACCATTTATTTTTCTGTTTGTCTGGATATTAACCAATGCTCTGATGATTTCAAAGTAGTTGATACAGTTCTTCAAAAATAACTTCAAGAACTAAAAATATGCCTTTTTATTTTGCCTCTATATACTAGATTTTCAAAGGTTTCAGATGGTATATCTTCGTATTCATTAGTTGCAGGATAGTAAACCCAATAAAAAAAGCAGAATTCCTACAGTAATGTTTTTATTTTAAAATTAAAATATCTGCTAGAAAGTATGTCAGTAAATATGACTACATTCCTTTGATATTCCGTTGTATGAGATGCTAGTTCAGTGCTCGTGTGGGCTTGTTTAGAGAGCTGTTCTCTTTGGTACAGAAAATTCCAGCACAAACAATTAAAATGAAGAGTGGAGAAATATATTTGCAGCCCTACAGGTTTTGCTATAGTTTCCCAAGAGTTTTCAGGGTTATTAACACACATTGAAAATATGGTGTAATAAGTAACATAAGTTTGTATGTCTGTCAATAATAGAAAATTGATTTATTAAGTAAGAAATCATGCCTTCCAAGGCAACGATTTTATCCTAAATGGTGACTGCCAAGGGGACAGATGGGCAAACTAAAATTAAGAAGAAATCAATAACAGATTACTAAAACAAGGGAACAACTCAGAGAGCTGCTTCCAAGGAACAAAGACATTTCCTGTTTATGACAATGAGTGCACAGGCTTAAACGAGTGGGAAGAACAAAAGTAAACCAATCGATGTATTTGGTCCCTGGGGCTCCATTGGAACTGAGCCCTTTATGTGGCTTGCAAGTCTACATTCAAGGAGTATATGAAGATTTTGGTATCAGGCACATTTCCAAAAATGATAAGTTTATGTTTCCATATAAGAATATTCCTATTCATCCTTTTCCTCTTTCTCCCTGCCTCTGTCTCTCTGCCCCTTTCATGTGTCTGTGGATTTGATTTCAGAATATTTCTTCATATCACTATTCATCAGTTGACTGAAAACCACCAGTTTGAGAGAGATTATTTCCATGTAGGAAAGTTTAGTTTTTAAATATTTTTCAGAAGTAAGTTTGTAAATTAAAGCATAATTACATCACTTTTCTTCTCCTCCCTCCAACCTTTCTCATTAATCTCCATAGAAGTTTAACATTGAAATAAATAACTTCCATCTATAAAGTGAATAATAAGCACATGCAAGAATTGTTGAGTAAATAAATAATATTGGAAAACTGATAAACAAGTAAATTATTATTAATAATGCTAATATTCCATGACTATTCTGTTGGGGGCTGCACATTGAGGAGACATCTGTCGTGGTCCAACATTGGGGCAACATCTGTAGATGTCCAGCTTCAACAGGTTCATATGCTCCAGGGTAAAGGCATGTAGAAAAAAGAATGTAGGCATATAAAATAGAGAAACAAAAGAAATAGACAGAGACCGAGAATAGAGTCGGGAGGGCAACTCAGTGAATACTGAAATCGCCAGTGTTTATTTTGCATAGCTTTACATACCCCAATCCAAAAGTGAGGGTAAGAAGGCAAATGAGTGTTTTACCATGATACAAAGAACAAACAGACCAATTAACTCTTCAATACCTGGAACATCAAGTAACTATATCCTGAGCTAAGTATTCTGCTGTTTAGGCAGACATGCCGCGACCATACCTTAGGCCAAGCATTCAGTAGAAAGCCATTCCCTAGGACAAACCATCTGTCACAACCTTGATGGAGGAAGAAAAGGAATGAACTCTCTGACTTTTGGTCAAGGTGGAATGGATCCACCTCTATGGGCTCCAAAGTTATTCCTTTTAGAAAAGGCCTACGCAACAGTGAGTTTTCTATACAGCAAAAAAGCACAGAAAACTCACTGTGGATATCAAGTTGGCCTCACAATTTATTCTATTGATTGAGGTCACATATAGAAATGCAAAGACTTCATAAATTGTAATATACACTTTTAAGGATAGCCGACTTTGATTGTGCCTTATATCCAAATTAAATTAAACATAGTTAATATTTACATGGCCCTTTTTATGGAAAACTGTTTATTCTTATATAGAAAAAGGGGACAATAAATGTAAGATAGATATTCACGTATTTTTAGTTATAAGCTTTGTATTTTCTTCAGCTCTGTATGGCTTCACAGAAATGTGTGTTCCAGTTTCATCTCCCTTTATAAGGCAATGAACCAAGTAGTCATGATTTTGCCCTGTGCATGGTCGCCCCCTACTGGCAGATGGTGGAAACCCTAAGTTACCATCCTAAAAACAATCTTTTAAAAAAGAATTCTTTATTAAATTATAGTCTCAAAAATAAAAGAATTAATATTTTAAAAAGTGTTTTACTGTGTTTTATTTGATTTCTTCCTATTCCATGCAATTTCCTGGGAAGATATGAACAAATGTCTCGTCACCTCAGTAAACCACAAGAGATCAGAGAATCCTTGACAAGCAGAGCATGGGAACCACTGGCTTTATGGGCCACTTTAGGGATCTTGGGAAAGGTGTGGCACACAGTGTGTGGGGAACTCAAAGCCTGCTGCATCACTGAAAACCACACAGTAGCTGGAAAATGTTGTATGAAAGCTACAGTCCTGGAGCTCCTAGAAGAGTTGAAAGTCGTCGCCAATAGTGACTGTTCTTTTCTTCAGCGGACACTGTCTTTGGAATCTTGAGGAGGAGTATCTGTGAATCATAGTTTCTTCAGTCTCCCAACCCTAGAAAGTTTCATGGAATTTATCAGTGAAAAAAAAAATTGTCTCTGGACAGTGTCTTTGTATGATTCAGATGGGAATATTTTAGGGCCAGAAACCTCACTGAGATGCTTCCTATGAAACATTTCTATACATGTAAACAAACTCTCCTCTGAGTGAATATGAAGATCTACATGCTGAGATTTTTTGGATAATGCAAAGTATCCATTATCATGTTAAAGACATGCAGCATTGTGGAAGAGTAGAGGTGCTGTTTACCATTGGAAGTATCCTAAATAAAATGTGAAAATGTGGAAACAAACTGTGCATTTCAAAATCATACTATGAAATGGCAACAATGATGAAGACATTTAAAAATTACATGAAAAATAAAGAAACAAAATGGATGATTCGATGTATGCGCAACTACTAACTTGGAGTTCTATGAAACAAATCAAACCGGAATATTAATGATCAGAGGATCAGAATATAGGAAGATATGGAAGGAATGAAGTCAGGTAATGGACATGAGTTGCTAAAAGAAAATATGAAGCTAATTTTTTTTAGTTAAATTTTTTTCATGATTTGTTTTGGAGGATGTTGATAACAAGTAAGTTTACAAAATATATTCAGTACTGAAAGTGTAAATTCTAACGTAGACCTTCCCTGTCTGTGCTCCTATTGTCTATTCCAATATTAAAGAAGTTCACTGAGTTCTAAATGACTTGGATCTGATTAATTTTGATGCACAGAATTTTTATTTACTTGTGTGCTGTTCATAAAAAAGTTAAAGACAGAAATACTTACATTTTATTAATATTATTCTTTAAACAAATTATAAAAGCTGATATTGCATCTGATCATAAAGTATCCCAAATAAACTCAGTCATTTTCCACAAGAAAGAACAGAGTTGAAAATATCACAGGAAGTGATTTCAAGACATACTGTAAAGTTCAGCTACCCATATAACCTCACAATGATATCTTTAAACCTACTGGAATAAAACAAAGCATAGAGCCCAGAACTTACATGTTCCCCATAGATCTATTTTCAGCAAGAAAACAAGAAATACTACCAGAGTATTTAATGAATCTTAATGATTCTCCTCAAAACTGGTGAAAAACAAGACAAAACAAAAACTTAGATACTCACCATGCAACAATAAGTTTCATACGGTACAATTATAGTGTTCCCTAAATAAACACACAAGCACACACACACACATACATGCACACACGCATGCATGCACTCAAAAGCAAAGAGGATAAGTATACTTGTAATAATAACATGAAGAGTTGGAAAATTCATGACTTTTCTGTTAAAATAGAAAAAAAGCAGAAAGAAAAAACAATGTAATAGAACATTATCAGTAAAGTCATTAAGCACATGAAATAATGTCTTACACATTATGAAAATGCTCATAATTCAGAAAAATTCCTCCGTTATTTCTATGACCATGACAGATACAATCCTTTAACATTGGCTGGAGTTTCAGGGCTTCCAGCACAAAAATGGGCCTTTCAAAAGACATTCTACCCTGTGAATACCTGCTTATTCTTCTACTTCTGTCACTCAACTTTTTTAGTCTTATAAAAAAAACTCAGCTTTCCAAGGTCAACGTTTCAGCCTAAGAATTCTCGATAAATAGTGTCAAAGTTTTCTATGTCAAACAATATTACTGCTGCATTGCTTGATGTTGTTTCAAATTGCTTATTTACATTTTACTTATAACAAAATGGAGAATAAAACTGAATAGAAAGAGGTTACATTGCGTAAAACAATGTAAAAAATGCTCACAAGTTCTCCTTAAGATCCATCTTTTATCAAAGTGTAAGAATATCTTCCTTAGGGAAGAAAAGTTTAGAAGTCTTCAATCTCAAATGTAAGACGTTTGTATAGAATTTATGTGTTTAAAATTTTAATAATGTAATCATATCAACTGCCATACTTAAATATTTATATTAATGTGACAATTATTGATAATCTTCATAAGGCATTTGTTTCAAAATGTACATCTTACTTTGCAACAGACATTATCATAAAGTTATTAAAACATTCTAAAATCATCAAAGGAAACATCTTTTCCAAGGGCTAAATAGTATGATGTTTTTAATGTACCTGCCATTAACATATTTCTATGCATTGCTGTTCTGCACACGCGTATTCTATTTCAAACTGAAGGTAAAAAGGCAAGGACATCCTAAGAGATGAAATACAACTGCTTTATATTGTGCGTAGAAACAAGCCAGAGAACCAAAAATTATATCTAAAAAAAGATATTATTTATAGACCCTGGAATATGAAAGGAAATACCAGGAGATGTCAAAAATGATTGAAACACTCAACCTTGACAGCTCTGAAATGTGCAGGCTGAATACCTGCCACAATTTGTGAATGATCCTCTCTATTCTAAAACTGCTTGGTTTAGCAGGCACTGAGGGAGAAATGGATGAGGGAGGCCGAGAATCAAGAAGAAAAATGTAAGTGTGATTCCATTATTTAAACTTGACCTAATGTATATTATTCTTCAATAAAAACAGCTATAAATGTATATCTTGGTGTCCATCAGCATGTTCCTTTCTAGTGACTCTTTGATGGTACAAATGGAAAAATGTTCTTTTCCAATGAGGTGTTCACTTCCAATCCTAATGATTTGAACACACACAAACTCTTTTGTTCAAATCATTTGTTTTCTACTACTACACATTTATGTGCATTTATTTTTTCACATTTATTTTCACAAGGCTTGTACTGAAGAATTTGTACTAGTTTTATTTCATAAAATTTGATAAGTTTCAGACTACTTTGAGTAACTAAGAAAATACTTAAAATGAGTAAGTATTATCCACAGTCTCTGCCAAATGATCCACGGAAATCCCATCCCTCCCAGTAAGGGCTGTCTACCATAGTAGTCTAATTAAATCTCACCAGTGCGGTGGTTTGTAAGAGTGGAAGTGAAGAAAGTCAGATTGAAAATAGTATTACTTGTGCTTAGTAAAATCAAACAACAACAATGGTTAGCATGTGGGAGTCTTGTACTGTTGTCCAGTTTATTTTTCATCTGGAAAAATTAAGAACTCATTATCTCACTTAAACTTCATAATATAGAAACATGTATAAACACTCAGGTACACACAAGTGATATTTAATTCTATGATATAGAGCGATCTATTTATAGTTAGACATGCAACTATAAAAAATATAAAATTATCTAATTTAATTGTTATTTCTGCTAAAAACAATCTCAACATTACATGCCATGATATTTTGTTTGTGCTTTAATAAGTAAAGCTTGCCTGAATATCAGACTGCAGAGCTAGCCACTACTTAGCCATAGAGGCCAGCCACACCTTTAATCCCATCATTTGGAATTCACACACCTTTTATTCCAGGACTAGGGAGGTGGAGACAGAAAGGGATATATCTGGGCATAGAGAGAAATATAAGGTGAGAGGAGACAGGAGCTCACTGCATTCAGTCTTGGAATTTGTGTTCAATTTGCTGAGAAAGGACTATGAGTGCATCTTAAATTCTCATGAACTATGCCATGGTGTAGGTTCCCAAATAAAACACCTAAAATTATCGAAGGCATTAACAAAACTGAGAATAACCTTTTCACTTTGCACGAAAAGTGCCTTGAGTGTTATATCCAACATATCAAAGGCTCTTGCTTGTAAAATTAAATTTGTTCAAAAAAATAAATTGAAACACCTGAACAAACAACTGCTGAGGAGATTTTTTTCAATGTTTAGCCATCAGTGTACACAGCCCAGAGAAGTTAGTCAAAGTGAGTCATGTCACATAAGGTGGTGGCAATAGAACCGAGCAATGTTTCTACATGGTGATTCTTTTTACAAATATAAAATCACCATAACATATGTGCGATTATGAAGGCAGGCACCCAGATTCCAGAAAGCAATGGACAAGACAATGTTTGGCCTTGTTCATTGTTTTTCTCCTTCTTGAGAAGCTAGTACATGAAGTTATAAAAGTGAAGCTTGTTTTAGGAAACCCTATGGTACTAACAAAGCCATGATAGCCACACAAATACTTATGACAAATGAAGCCAGTATACAAAGATCAAATATACTGTAGACACCTGAGCTGAATGGGCATAGCTACCAATCTGAATGAGTGAAGACTGGGCGATAACATCACAAACTCTAGATGTTGACCATGAACCAGCAAAGATTAGTGTTTGTCCAGCTGCATTTATTCTTGTTTTCATCTAATATTTCTTTTAAATGTTACCACTTTTCTTCTTTGAAATTGGATGGTGGATTGTTTTAGTATATTATTACATATTCAATGAATCTGACTTTATTCTTTTCCTTTTTTGAAAAGAGATTTTTTTATACAATATGTGGTGATTATAGTTTCACCTTCCTCTACTCTCCCCATTTTCTTCAAGCTTCCACACCCCTCATTATAGATTCCAAAATAAAGAGAAAATAACTTATTTCTGAGAAATGATAACCAAACATGATAAAATAAAATAAAATAAAGCAAAATCACTACGTTGAAGTTGACATGGAAACCCAGAAAGAGGGAAAGAGTCTCCAAAACAGGAACACAATTCAGAGACCCACTCTTTCTCATAGTAGTATGTCAATAAAAATGCTTAACTGCAAGCTATAATATATATATAAATATATATTAATATATATTATATAATATATCATATATATTATATATATATTATATATAATATAATATATATTAATAATATACAATATATTTATATATAATATATATATGTATTCTGAAGATTAGTGCAGAAACAGGCAGTATATGTGCTTTCTGTTTCAGTCTCTCTGAGATCATATGTACCTTGATTTCTTTGTGTCCTCCACGTCCTCTAACTCTCATAGTCTTTCTGCTTCTGCTTCCCCAGATTTCCTGAACTCTGAGAGGAGGGATTTGGTGGAGAACTCCTATTTAGACCATCTCTCAGTGAAATGTCTTATTGCATGTGTCTGTATTTGTTCCCACCTGCTGCTGGTGGAAGCTTCTCTGATACTGATTAGATAAAACATTGATCTGTGAGTACAAGAGAATACTAATAGGAGTCATTCTATTGAAATTTTTTAATGTCTAGTAGTACTTGGTTTTATCTTAGGTCTCTGCATCATCTTTCTCTGGTTACTCAAGAAGTGTCTGCCTTGGCCTCCTTCTTGTGAAATGGGACTTAAAACAAATCAGAATTTGTTTGGCTATCCCAACAACTTCTGAGTCACTTTTGCCTTAGCAGACATTACAGATAGGGCATATTAAAGGTTAAAGGTTTTGTAGATGGGTTGGTGTCCGTTTTTCTCTTTTGTAGCCCACAGAGCATTTTCGCACATCAATGAGACTAGGACATAGAGGTGAAGGCTCCATGTAGGCACCAGTTCTAACTCTCCAAGTTCATTAACTTGTGTGGATGTTGTCCTCAGCAATGAAACCCTACTGTTCTTTTGCCAAGTGCAATCCTTTGTCTCAGCAACAGCCTGGTTTGGGGATTTCCATGGTACTCCCATTGGCCAAATATTCAACTATTGAATTGAACTCAGTTCCACCATTAGAAGATTTGACCTGTGCCAAGAAGTACACAGTTGAGATTCATTATGTCCCAATACTAGACATCCTAATAAGAATAACCTTCAAACATTCTAGGAAATTTCCTCTGAACTAGATTTCCATATTACCCAACAAATGCCTTCCCCATCCAATCCAATCAACATTCCTTTCATTCTCTCCTTCCACCTCACCTCCTTGTCACTCCGGTTCCCACCTGTAACCAGATACTCATAAAATCTATTCCATTTCTCATTTGAGCAAAATATAGACTTGCCCCCATCTATTTACCTAACATCTCTAGGTCTACAAATTTTAGTTTCATTATCATTTAGTAAACTGCTAATATCTCATAGGCAAGCACATACCATATTTACCTTTCTGGGTATGTGTTACCTCACACAGGATTATTTTTTTTAGTTCCATCAATTTGCCTGCAAATTTTATGATGCCCTTCCAAAAAAAACAGCAAAGTAGTACTCTAATGTGTACATGTACCACGTTTTCCTTATACATTCCTCAGAAGAGGGACATAAAGATTGCTTCCAGTTTCTGGCTATTTTGATTAAAGCAGTAGCGAACATGGTTGAGTGAGTGTCCTTTTGGTAGGATGGAGTTTTTGGGGGGACATGCCTAATAGGCTGGATCTTGAGGTTGATTGATTAAAATTTTTCAAGGAACTCCCATATTGATTGCCAATATGGCTCTACAAGTTTGAACTCCCAGAACCAATGGAGAAGGGTTACCCTTTAACTAGATCCTCTCTACCATTAGCTGCCACTTGTGTTATTGATCCTAGCTATTCTAACAGGTGCAAGATGAACTCAAAAGTGGTTTTGATCTGCATTATTCTGATGTCAAAGGATGTTGAACATTTCTTTATGTGTTTTAAATCATTTGACATTCCTCTATTGAGAATTCACTGTTTAGACCTGCATCCCATTTTTAAATTGGATTATTTGTTTATTTGCTATCTACTTTCTCGAGTTCTTTATTTATTTTGGCTATTAGTCCTCTATCTAATGTGCAGTTCATAAAAATCAATATTTTCTCTTTCACTAGGCTACCACTTGTCAAGTTAACAGGGTTCTTGGTCTGACAAAGCTTTTCAGCTTCATGAAGTTCCATTTATTAACTGTTGATCTTAGTGTCTGTGCTATTAGTGTTTTGTTCAGGAAGTTTTAACCTGTCCCAAAGCATTCATTACTGGTCCCCACTATCACTTTTTTTATATCTCGAGCAAATTGTGGAAAGTGTGCTTTCCCTGCTTTTTTGCTCATTCTGCTCATTTTTGTATTTTGTATTATATGAGGGCTATTGATTTCTGTAATTTAGTTTTGTATGCAGCTATGTTGCTGAATATATTATCAGCTATAGAAATTCCTATGAAATTTATAGGATCACTTATGTGCACTATCATACAATCTGCAAATAATGATGCTTTGACTTTTTCCTTCTAATTTTTATACCCATTGATGTCTTTCAGTATTCATAATGCTCTAGCTAAGATTTAAAATACAATACTGTATGGATATGGAAAGAAGAAACCTGATTTTGATCCTATGTTTAGTGAAATTTATTGAGTTTTTTTCTGTGTAGTTTGATGTTGGTGATAGTCTTGTTGTAAGTGGCATTTATTATATGTATGTGTGTCCCTTGTATCCCTAATCTCTCAAGGACTTTTATCATGAAGTGTTCTTAGATATTGTCAAAAACCTTTTTTGCATCTAGTGAAACAATCATTTGTTTCTTTTAATTTGTTTACATTGTGGATTACATTTACTTATTTTTATATATTGAACCATTCTTGCAACTTTGGGAGGAATCATAGTTGATCTTGTTGGATATATTTGATATTTTCTTGGATTATGTTTCAAATATTTTATTGACTATATTTGTATCTATGTTTATAAGGGACATTATTGGTCTTTAATTCTCTTTCTTTCCGAAACTCTATGTGTTTGCCTGTCAGGGCAGCTGTGACCTTACAAAAATGAACTAGAAATGGTGCTTATGTGTCCTTTTCATGGAATAACTTAAGGAATATTGGTGTTAACTCTTCTTTGAAAGTTTGGTAGACTTCTGCACTAAAACAACCTGTTTTGTTTGGCTTTTGGTTTAGAAACGTTTATTGACTGCTTCTATTTCACTCAGGGCTATAGAACTATCAAAATTGTCTTATTTTGATTTAACTAAATTAAGTCATTCATAGTGAAAAAAATATCCATTTATTTTATATTATTGAATGCTATGGAGTATAGACTTTTCTCTCTTCTCTTTCTTCTGTTGGTTAAGCTTGCCTCTGTAGTTCCTGGTCAAATTTCTAAGTTATTCATCCAAAAATTTCCTCAGAATTCCAGAAAGAATTGTGATAAAACTTCAAGTCTTTTAAGAAAAATCTTTTTTTTTAACAATTTGAAACAAGAATTTACTTGGGACAATGCTGTCTGAAGAAGGGTGTGCCAGCAGATAAGGAGAGTAGGGTGAGGGTAGGGGAAATCCAAGGAAAGCATTACAGCAATCTCTGTAAAGTAAAGCTATTTGGGTAAGATTTTTAAATCAAAACTACAATTTAAAAACTATGCAATTCAAAGAGTAGAAAAGCCCTATAAACTTATATTCCTTTAAATACATTATACAATGTTGATTTTATTCCCAAAGCTTCAATATCATCTACATAGCCACCACCTAAAGAAGTTATTTTTGTCTTGCTTCTTTGTTCACTTCCTTCTTTTGTTTTGTGAAAAATAAAAAATAATTTAGTCATAAAAGATTCAATACAAGGAATATTTGTTTGGAATTGACCCA